>JAYKOZ010000053.1:10000-22500 GCA_036172795.1 Pelodytes ibericus | reverse complement strand
TAACCCCTTTCTTGCTGTAGATCACTGCCTAAGCAGCGATCTGACGCAAATGCAGCAATCTTGTTTGAAAAATGCAGCAATTCCAAGTTTGAAAATCAAAAAGCGCACCTCTCAAATGTAGCCTTTCAACACCCAACAAAGCTGACAAAGCTATGCATGGGTGGTATCCCTGTGCTCGGGAGATGTTGCTGAACATATATTGTGGTATTGTTTGTCAGTGACACATACCGAAATATGTGAATTTGTGTCTAAAGTACAATGTATGTGGGAAAAAATACACAATAAAATGACTACCACAAACTTTGACAAAGGCTGGTGGTAGAATTGGTGCATGGAAAGTGTTAAAATAACACCATTTAAAATAGCCTAGGGTTTCTACTTTTACAAAATATATACTTTTTTGGGGTAAAATACACTGTCCTACTTTAAAAAAAAGTCCCAAATGAGAGATGGGCTCAGGCTGGCTACATGTCAATATTCCAAGTTGAAAATGCGCACCTTCACAATGTGGCCCTTTTAGCCCCCAAACAACCCAACAAACCTATGCATGGGTGGTATCCCTGTACTCAGGAGATGTTGTTGAACACATATTGGGTTATTGTTTGGCAGTGACACATACCAAAATCTGTGAATTTATGTCTAAAATACAATATTTGTGAAAAAAAAACCACACAAAAATTACTACCACAAACTTTGACAAAGGCTGGTGGTACAATTAGTGCATGGAAAGTGTTAAAATACCACCATTTGAAATAGCGTAGGGTGTCTACTTTTAAAAAATATATGGGTTGATGGGGTAAAATACACTGGCTGGTTTCAAATATGTCCCAAATGGGACATGGGTGCAGGCGGTCTGCATGTCAAAATTTCAATTTGGAAAACCAAAAACTGCACCTACCAAATTTGGCCTTTTACCCCCCAAACAACCCAACAAACCTATGCATGGGTGGAATCCCTGTACTCAAGAGATGTTGCTGAACACTTATTGGGGTGTTATTTGGCAGTGACACATACCAAAATCTGTGAATTCATGTCTGAAGTACAAGGTTTGTGGAAAAAAAACACAAAAAAATTACTACCACAAACTTTGACAAAGGCTGGCGGTAGAATTAGTGCATGGAAAGTGTTAAAATACCACCATTTGAGATAGCCTAGGGTGTCTACTTTTAAAAAATATATGGGGGATGGGGTAAAATACACTGGCTGGTTTCAAATATGTCCCAAATGGGACATGGGTGCAGCTGTCTGCATGTAAAAATTTCAAGTTGGAAAACAAAAAACTGCACCTCACAAGTTTGGCATTTTAGCCCCCAAACAACCCAACAAACCTATGCATGGGTGGTATCCCTGTACTCAGGAGAAATAGTAGAATCTATTTAGCATGTTTTTTCGTTCGCTATTCGATGAGGAGAAGTTGTTTCAAATAAAAGTCAGGAAATTTGTGTATTTTTTTTTTTACTAATATGATAAGATATGATCAAAAATATGGCATCCATAGAAAGCCCTTTTTGTCCCGATAAAAACAATATATAATATGTGTGGGTACAGCAAATGACGAAGAAGAAAATTACTGCTAAACACAAACAGCACAGAAATGTTAAAATAGCCATTGTCCAGAAAGGACAAAAATGTTTCAAAGGCTCTGTCCTTAAGGGGTTAAACCAGGGCTCGACAAACCCCAGGCGCCAGGTCGCCATGGCGACCAGGAAATGAGACCTGGCGCCTGGGTGAAGTTACCTTCCCTGTCCCCTTGCCGCTGCCATCCGATGTTTTTTTCTTTTTTCGGAGCGCGAGGGGGTAAAGTCTGTGCGTATTGCACAGACTGCAAGCTCCGCCCCCTCGCGCAACGCGTGTCTGAGTGCCGGGTGCAGCACGGATGTCCCCCTCCCCTGCAATGAGGTAAAGCAGCAGGGAGGGGGGACACATCAAGAAAAGACTGTGTGAGGTGGGTGTGTGTTTGTATATATGTGTATATGTAAAGTAGGTGTGTGTGAGGTGTTTGGATATATGTGTATATGTAAAGTAGGTGTGTGTGAGGTGTTTGGATATATGTGTATATGTAAAGTAGGTGTGTGTGAGGTGTTTGGATATATGTGTATATGTAAAGTAGGTGTGTGTGAGGTGTTTGGATATATGTGTATATGTAAAGTAGGTGTGTGTGAGGTGTTTGGATATATGTGTATATGTAAAGTAGGTGTGTGTGAGGTGTTTGGATATATGTGTATATATAAAGTAGGTGTGTGTGAGGTGTTTGGATATATGTGGATATGTAAAGTAGGTGTGTGTGAGGTGTTTGGATATATGTGGATATGTAAAGTAGGTGTGTGTGAGGTGTTTGGATATATGTGGATATGTAAAGTAGGTGTGTGTGTGTATATATGTGAAGAAGCCGTGTGTGTTTATGAATTGTGTGTATGCTTGCGTGATTGTCTGGCTCCTAAATTTTTTGGCTGGCTCCTAAAATCTAATTAGATTTGTCAAGCCCTGTGCTAAGGTGAACCAACTTCCTCATTGGTGGAATCAATTCATTGGAATGAATCATTTGCAAGCAAGCCACGAAAAGAATCTAGAAAGGTGCCAGACACACTAACATGACATTTTCTGAGTCTATTATATCATATATATATATATATATATATATATATATATATATATATATCGTATATATAACGTATATATATTTCACTCCTGTTTATGTGCTCTCGATGCTGGAATCTGGAGTGGTATTGGTTATCACAAAGGGAGACAAGATCTCAAAAGATTTTCTTAAACCCTGAATTGGGATCTCAAGTCAGAAAACCAGTGGCGATGTGCTCTTCTGTTCAGCTAGGAAAACATCTGAAATTAGAACAATAAAATATACTGGTCCTAAAGGGTTTCATGCTGTACACCGTAGCACTTCACAGTTTTGTACTGCGCAGTGATGGAAACCTCATTTACAAGAACAAAAAGTACATAAAATTAGCCACACATATTAATATAGGAAGAAAGCGCTGCAAGATACAGAAACATATAAATAACAGAATAAGCACAGTACGGTAAACCAGGTCATTAATACAAGTTAATATCAATCTATACATTACAGAAGCTACAGACATCAGATAAAAGTTAAAAGAAGTGGTTGGGATAACATGCGCACATAAACTATACAACATCTTATAATACAGTATTTAACAGAAATAAGGAAAAGGCAAAAAAAGCACATGCTTTTCCAATGACTTATTTCATTTTTATATAGTCTGAAAATGAAAAAAGATTTGCTATACTCTACTTCTGCTGAATGTTTCCTTGCCTATCCATTCTGATGGGCGCTACTGTTAAAGATTAGTTTGTGAGTGCATACCACCATATACTCACAACTGCACTGAAATGTGTCACACTAAATGTGTTTTTTATCTCCCATTATGTACCTATGCTCCCATTTACCTGAATATCCAAGCCTTATATGAATACCTATGGCCTAAAGCAGGGCTCGACAAACCCCGGGCGCCAGGTCGCCATGGCGACCAGGAAATCAGACCTGGCGCCCAGGTATCGTGAGCCCCGCGTGGTGCCCTCGGCAATGGGATCGGGTTTTTTTTTTTTCTTCTATTTCAGCAGCGGTGCGCGAGGGAGCAGAGTGAGTGCACCGGCTGCACAGACTTCCTGCTCCGCCCCCTCGCGCACCGCGTTCTAGCACTGATCACTGGGGAGCATAGCAGGGAAGCTGCTCTGAGCCACCGGTACACCGGGCTGCAATGGAAACCGCGCCCCCCCCTCTCTGCATTGAGGTGTAATCGCAGGGAGGGGGGACACTGATAGGTGAACTTTTTTTTTTTTCTTTTAAAAAAAACGACAACCAAAAAAAAAAAACCTGCTGTTTTGTGTATGTCTGCATGGATGTGTATATATGTGTGTGCCTGGATGTGTTTGTGTATATGTGTGTGTGCCTGGATGTGTTTGTGTATATGTGTGTGTGCCTGGATGTGTTTTGTGTGTGTATGGATGTGTTTTGTGTGTGTATGGATGTGTCTGACTGGATGTGTTTATGTGTATTTATGTGTATGTATGTGTCTGACTGGATGTGTTTGTGTGTGTGTATGTGTCTGACTGGATGTGTTTGTGTGTATGTATGTGTCTGACTGGATGTGTTTGTGTGTATGTATGTGTCTGACTGGATGTGTTTGTGTGTATGTATATATGTGTCTGACTGGATGTGTTTGTGTGTATGTATGTGTCTGACTGGATGTGTTTGTGTGTATGTATGTGTGACTGGATGTTTGGGTGGGGGGGGTGTTTTGCGTTCAGAAGTGGAGGGTGCACGGAGAGGACTTTCACCCTAGTCCTCCAAATCAGAATAAAGGATCCTTTATTCTGTATGTATATGTGACAGACTATGTGACTGCGTGTGTTTGTGTTTATGTGCCGTTGTCTGGCTCCTAGATTTTTTAGCTGGCTCCTAAAACTCAGATAAATTTGTCAAGCCCTGGGTTAAACATCTCCCACTGGATCAATATTTTATCAATGCAGATGTGTCATACACATTCCCCTAGATTATATATTACAATATGGTATGATTTTACTGTGGACATTTAAAGATATAGAGCTCCAAATACCAATACACTGATTACATACAGTTACTATTTAATCATTTGAAATAATGATATTAAAAAAATCTCCCACTGGACCAACATCTTGTCAATGCAGATGTGTCATATGCATGCCCATCTATGATATCTATAAATATGGTATGATTTTACTGTGGAAATTTAAAGATATAGAGCTCCAAATACCAATAAACTGATTACATACCGACACTATTTAATCATTCGAAATAATTATATTTTAAACATCTCCCATTGGATCAATATTTTATCAATGCAGATGTGTCATACACATTCAGCTATATGATATATTACAATATGGTATGATTTTACTGTGGACATCCTATTGGATCCTGATGAAGCCTGCCATTTAAAGGCGAAACGCGTTGATCACGATCTATTACTACCCATCAGAGCTCTCTCCGGATCCTGTTTTCTTATTTATGCTCCAGGATTTTGCTGCTACTCCAAAACTGAAGTGTAAGATATTTTAAGCACTTTTTGTATTAAATTGAAGTTTTGTGTATTAACACCATCTTCTATTCTTTGGAGGTTTTATATTAAGAATTGTCATACATCATTCACTGTGTCCCATACCATCAGGGACTGTGTGTAAGTGTTTTAAAGTTTTTTCTCTCTTTTGCCCTACGGGGTACACACTCTGTAATATCCGCACAGAGGTAAAATACCTCATTGCACTTTTTCATTTTATAGCAAAGAAGCGCACTGCCACTTTTTATATGTTTGTTGTTTATCTGTACTGCAGTATTTTGGGATAACTGCTAGGCTAGTTGCTGCTAGTGCTATACCCCTCAGAGCGCATTCTACCTCCCCCATTTCACTTTCTCGATATATATATATATTACACATACACACACACACACACACACACACACACAGATATATAGATATATATATATATATATATATATATATATATATAGATATATATATATATATATATATATATGTGTGTGTATGTGTAAAATATATATATATATATATATATATATATATTACACATACACACACACACATAGATAGATATATATATATATATATATATATATATATACACACACACACACACAGATAGATATATATATATATATATATATATATATAATATAATACACATACACACACACACAGAGATAGATAGATATATATATATATATATATATATATATATATCTATCTAATATATACACACACATACACACATATTATATTTTTTACACCACCTTCGCAGCCACAGTCTGCTTTGATAATGTTCTCTACTTTTTTGTATTTCCCCAGGGAGGCTGAGAATCTCTTGCTGTGCGGTGCTGACCCAAATTTTGTCCTGCCAAATGGTATTGCAGCCATTCATCTTGCTTCAGGAAAGGAGAATGAGAGTGCCCTCCGATGTTTGACATTGATACTGCAGCACAGAGGAGATCCTAACGTCCGGTATACATAATAATTTTTCCTTATGAACTGTTCTCTGCTTATCTGTTTTGTGGTGACTCAAACTGAATTTCAGTATACAGATAAACAAGTCTTACTTCTTTTTGTTTGTCATACTGTCATGATCATCCCTTCATTTCAGGTCCATAGAGGAGTTGACCCCGGTACATGTAGCTGCATCCTGGGGATGCTGCAAGGCCCTTGTCTTTTTGCTACGAAAAGGTGGTGATCCTACTCTGCAAGATCAGGTCTGTCCTCTGTGGGCATATGGGTCTATGTTTATGTGTATTTGTATGTATTTGTGTATATGGATGTACAAGTGTGTATACATGTAGGTAAATATGTGTATATGTATGAATAGGAATCCTTTGTGTATCTGTTTATAAACAAATCTCTCTGTCTATATAGGGTGTTCCCTGGCAAGTTCAGCTGTCCTTTCAGGGTTCTGGTAGCAAAGGATGGGCTTTGATATTTGTTTATCTTTTACAGGAAGATAGGCGTTTGCTAGGGATTTTAAAACAACTGATGGAATCCTAGAGCAGCCTCTCCCCTAGGTGTATCCTCCTGAAGGGGAAAGTTGCTGAGACCAGGGTCAAGTCAGTGACTATATTTCCCCCAGGATGCTGGTCTCATTAGAGTGACTTTGCAAAGTGAGGCTGAATGGACAGTAGCTGGTAGCATACTGTGACCAAAGCCAGAGCAGTCTTCTACCCACTGGGGATGGAGGCAGGTATCGGCCACTCTACCACCCAGTACAGCCTTTACAAAGACTGCGTAGTAATAAGCACAATGCTTACAGATCCGAAGACTCTGCCACAGGAATGGACACACACCAGTATAGGAGTGGAACAGGAATGAACATTTTTTTGAAAACATGGTAAGCCTCAAACAATAGAGAGACTCATTTAAAACAGGTAATTAGATACAGTAAGATATAACATAATCACACCTTTAAATACAGACACTTAATGAACACAACATAACAGTAGGACATACAATGGGGAAATCCTGCCTCACACCTTTCAGGATACAAAGGTGTCAAGTTCATCAACATACAGAGTACACTTAATTAAAGTAATGTGTTAATTGAAGGACCTCACTGTACAACAGGACACTGAACAACTTACATAAAGACAAAATGTAAGGTGACATAATGACAGGGGTTTGCAGGATAAGATGTGTGACTGACCCCCTGGTACCCCGACTGGGTACCTCCGTCAGAACTCTGCTTCCTTGTATCAGCCACCCCAAGCCACCAGGCAGAACCAGTGTTGTAGATGGAACTTCCAAATCACCAGACAAGACCAGTAACTTTGAAACCGGAATGCACATTTATTGAACTGTAACAGAGTCTTTATTCAGACATAATCCAGTTAAAGGGACTGTATAGTGCCTAAAATGCCTCCTCATCATTTTAATGCATATTAAATTACTTTCAAAGTACTTTAAAATGCATATTTTATATTTTGCACTACTTAAAAAAATGAAGATATTACACTTAGATGAAAATGCACATTTGCAGAGGTTCAGGACAGCCCACTCATTGGGTGTCTCACTTAGGCTTCTAAGGGAGTTTATTTTCCCAGCAGCAGCCAATAAAAATTTGAATATGATTTCCTGTTTAGTGATGTAATCAGGCAATGTGTTGCATTAGAGATCCTACTGTTTACAAAGGCATTATAAGTTAGTGCCCTCTCACTTTATAATGTCAGTCATATCATCCAGCACTGCCTATCATGCTCAGCTTGGCTGAACATGATAGGCAGTGCATTCCCCCCTAAATGCCAGCTTGGCTGAGCATGATAGGATGTGCAGCCCTCTCATAAATGCCAGCTTGGCTGTGACAGGCAGTGTGGTCCCCCCATAAATGATGCCAGCTTGGCTGAGCATGATAGGCACTACAGTCCCCATCATAAATGCCAGCTGGCTGAGCATGATGGGCACTGCAGTTGCCCCTAAATTCCAGCATGGCTGAGCATGATAGGCAGTGTGGCCCCCCCCCCCCCCCCCCTTTCTAAGTTACAGTTTATTTCATACCAATATGATTATGATGGAAAGTTCAGATCCTGTGTGAGTATGATGCGAATTATAGTTATAGTGTGATGGGAATTTAATTATTAAAATGTAGATACTGGTGCTTTTTTATTTATATTAAAATTATGCTTCATGCTCCCTTCATGAGCGGGAAGGACACCTAGGGGAGTAAACAGAAAGGAACTTTTATTCAGAAAAAGGACTCATTCTCCATGACTAGCACAATAAATCACAGGGTTGGTGTCGGCTTTAGCAAGGCAGTAAATACAGTATAATATGTACTGCCTTGCTGACAAACCATGATTTAATGTGCAATCCACAGAGAATAAGTCATTTTTGGGATTAATAGAAGTTCCTCTGTGATCCCTTCACCCCATCCAGTTCACTCTGCAGGAAGCTGCCTGCTCAGTGTGCCCGTTTCCATGGAGACACTCACGTCTGAGAGAAGGAGACTAGAGGAGGCCTGGAGGATGCTGGGAAATCCTACAGCCAGCCCAGTGATTGATGGGAGAAGCAGCAACTGTGCTACTCAGTACGGCCGCACTGATGTAGTACCCGAAAACAGAAAGTGACAGTCTAGTTAAAAGGGTGACTGTCCCTTTAACAGAAAACTCAACCCACATATTAACATATAATAGAAACCAAACAGCAATTAACCAGGATTGCTACAGATATATAAGACCACATCATAATTATTTTAAATCTCACTTAAGCAGCAGACAGGCTGTCTGCACAACAGGGGGTAAACTATTGTCCTTTTATTTTTCCCCCCTTTCCTTTACTATGAAAATATCAAAAAACATATATTAAATAAAGAAATATAAGACAAGACTAAAACATAGAGTTAATACATTGCTTGAGAAGAATATGTTTGATTTTCGTGCATTGGATTTAGAATTACTCTTCCACTAGCTTCATGTCATTTCCTCTCTCTCATTTTTGTTTACCTTCCGACTCTCAATAATGAAGTTCTTTTTTTATTCTAGTATTTATTTTTTATTTTTGACCGTATTACTGGATGAGAAGTTTTCCAGTTTCTTGCTCTTTCAAGCTTAATAGCCTTTAGGATGTGAAAGACTATTTTATGTTCCTTTTTATATTCTGGAAACTTGAGGTGTAAAAGGGCCTTATCTGGGGTTAGGGCCCATTCTTTACCAAAGGTCCTGCTTAATCTTTGCGAGACTCTCGACCAAAGGGAGTTGATTTTTGTACATCCCCACCAGATATGGAGAAAATCACCTCTAGCTGTTCCACGTCTCCAGCATATGTCTGGGGTATTAGGATACATCTGGGAGATTCTTACATGGACCAAATACCATCTAATTGCAATCTTAAATTGTGTTTTCTTTCAAATAAAGACAGTGATTGGCTTTGTAGCATTTTTTTAAAGCTTTGCACCAGTCTTCCTCCTCAATCTTTATTTGTAGAGTTTTTACCATTTTTTTAAATGCTGTTATTGTTTTTTTGTTATTTAATCAGCAGTAAGAATTTGCATTTTTTTTAATAGTGTTTTTGTTTTAGCATATTAAACATTGGCTCGAATGATTTAGTATATAATTCTTGTGTTAGATGTAAATTTTTAGCCAGGAGGCCTGGTAGTTCGAATTGCTCTCGTAAGACTGTAAATGGTTTGATTGTTTCTTTTTCGCATATATCTTCTAAATTGAATATACCTTTTGTATTCCATAATGACAAGTCTATGTTTTCCATTATTGTGTTTAGTATTTTTATTGGAAGAAAAGTTATTATTTAATTGTTTAATCCCATTAAGTTTCTAACTTTTTGCCATGCATCTTTATTATCGGTTAGGGCTATTTTGTGTTCACGAATGGTTGTGTTAACTCCCAGTTTATTTATATGCCAAAATTTTGCCATCAAATTTATTGGATCTAACGAAGGGCATTCTAGTTCAAAACAATCTTCTTTTATTGCATTTATATGTTGTAAAGAAAAAGTTTTTGCTACCAGTGCCGCTTCTACCTACTTGGGTACATCAGGGAAGCCTAGTCCGCCCTGGGCTGGTGTTAATGTATGCAAGTTAATTCAGGGTTTCTTTCCTGCCCATACAAATCTTGCAAATGCCGTCTGAATTAGTTGTAACCATGCAAATGGGACAGCATGGGTAGCATGCGAAAAATGTAAACTTGGGCACCACGTGGTCAAGGGAGGAACCTCTGTCATTTTATTTTTTCTAAAGAAATAATCAGTAGGGAGTTTTATATAGTCTACATTTCTCTGAGATTTAATTAGATTAGGGTTTAAATGCCATTTCGCTTTGATTTTTTTCAAATTTTTTCTTTAAGATCTAATACTATCGTGTTTATGGTCTGACCCCGAGATATCTTTGATATTTCTTTTTTCTGTTATGATGGCAATGGGTATTTCTCCCACCGTATTTGCTCGAATATAAGACAAGGTTTTTTTGCTCTGCAAAAGACCCCTCATCTTATATTCAAGGTCGTCTTATAATCTGACCTCAAATAGAGATCAGACTATAAGACGGGGATCCAGGTCCCCCGCAGAGCTGCAGGGGACCTGGAACCCCCTCGCTAACAGCCGGTGGATGTCTGTGCAATGCGCATAACAGACGGAAGTGTCGGGCAGCATAGGGCTGCCCCCACTAGCCATCAGGGAGCGAGAGACAGGTGAGTGGGAGGGACGGGGGGAGAGAGAGGGGGGCAGAGAGACAAGGAGAGGGAGGAGGGGCAGAGAGACACGGGGAGGGAGGGGGGAAGAAAGAGACAAATGGGGGCAGAGAGAGACAAGGGGAGGGAGGGGGCAAAGAGGGAAGGGAGGAGGGGCAGAGAGACAAGGGGGGCAGAGAGACGAGGGGAGGGAGGGGGCAGAGAGACAAGGGGGGCAGAAAGAGACAAATGGGGGCAGAGAGACAATGGGGGGGAGGGGGCAAAGAGGGAAGGGAGGTGGAGAGATAAAGAAAGGTTTGGGGGGAGGGAGAGACAAAGTGGGAGGGAGGGGGAGAGAAATAACACTGCCCCCCATAGACAATGCTGGGGGGAAAGGGGGAGAGAGAGAGACAAAGCTGGGGGGAGAGAGGTAGCATTGGCACATAAAAGGAAATAAAAACAAGAAATGCATTTTTTAATATCATTTTTATTAAATATTAAAAAGCAATTTACATGTGAATATATACAAGTTAAACTTTTTCCCTTTAGGGTAGTCTTATATTCAGGCTTTTAGTTTTTTTCCTAAAGGAATATCCAAAGTTTGGGGGGTCGTCTTATAATCAGGGTCGTCTTATATTCGAGCAAATACGGTAGATCGATCCTGGAGTGAACTGAATGTGCTTTTGAAAAACCGGTATAATCCTGTTCTGTGCTGTGTAGTATTCCCCATATGTCTAGTAAGGAATAGTTTTCCATTAATTTTTGAAATTTATTAGCTTATGCATGTGTTTATTTTATCTATAACTCCTGATAGTTCCCATCGTAATGAGAGGTCCTTGTTTTATTTTTTCTACCTTTTTAGGAGGTTGGCAATGAACCCAATTGGAGAGTTATTGGTGGCATAAACATTAATTTAGGTCATAAGAGTTTGGTTAATTTCTCCCACCAGTATTATGTATCTGCCTTCCAGATCTTCCTCTTGGTATTTATTACAAGATCAACCTCTTTTGATATCAGAATTGCTACCCCTCTTTTTTGCGTTAACTACTGTCCTTTTACTCCCCTGTGACATATTGTAATCAGAGTGGTCTCCTCACATAATTATACATTACTTACAGACTTAATAACAATATTAAACATAGCACATAATCCAGGGTGAGTCAGGATTACAGAGGGCACAATCTGGGTGCATGACTAAAGTCAATGAAAAGTGCACCCTTACCCACTGTACCCAAACCCCAGTGCCAGGGCCCATAATCTATAGGGAGTCGGCAAGCCATTAGTTCTCTCCAAGAACCCCAGTGCTGGAGGGTTTTGCACAGGATACAATCTTAACATGGCTGAAACTCAATGAATGGGACAAAAGGTTTGGCCCTCCTAGAGCTGACATCCTTAGTGAGCCTGTGTTTGAATTCAAGCTGACAACAGAGTTCTGCTGGTGACCTCAATTTTTATACCAGAGCTTGACAAATTTAATTTGACTTTAGGAGCCCCAAAAAAAATCTAGGAGCCAGACAATCACGCAAACATACACACAATTCATAAACACACACGCCTACTTCACATATATACATAGACACCCCTCACACACACACACCTACTTTAGATATACACATATATACAAACACCTCATACACACCTACTTTGTATATTTGTGTATATCTAAAGTAGGTGTGTGTGAGGTGTTTGTATATTTGTGTGAACAAAGATAAATTCTAGCGCTAGATCTATAACCAAGCTGCACCAGCCTGTGTGATTCCCTGCATTCACACGTAGAACAAAGACAAAAAACACACAGAAAAGGTGGTAG
>JAYKOZ010000052.1:0-191533 GCA_036172795.1 Pelodytes ibericus | reverse complement strand
GAGCTAGGAGAGAGAGAGAGAGAGAGAGATCAGGGGAAGAGTGAGAATAGATAGAGCTAGCGAGAGAGAGAGAGAGAGAGAGATCAGGGGAAGAGTGAGAATAGATAGAGCTAGAGAGAGAGAGAGAGAGAGAGAGAGAGATCAGGGGAAGAGTGAGAATAGACAGAGCTAGAGAGAGAGAGAGAGAGAGAGATCAGGGGAAGAGTGAGAATAGACAGAGCTAGAGAGAGATCAGGGGAAGAGTGAGAATAGATGGAGCAAGCGAGAGAGAGAGAGAGATCAGGGGAAGAGTGAGAATAGATAGAGCTAGAGAGAGATCAGGGGAAGAGTGAGAATAGATAGAGCTAGCGAGAGATCAGGGGAAGAGTGAGAATAGATAGAGCTAGCGAGAGAGAGAGAGAGAGAGAGAGAGAGATCAGGGGAAGAGTGAGAATAGACAGAGCTAGAGAGAGATCAGGGGAAGAGTGAGAATAGATGGAGCAAGCGAGAGAGAGAGATCAGGGGAAGAGTGAGAATAGATAGAGCTAGAGAGAGAGAGAGATCAGGGGAAGAGTGAAAATAGATAGAGCTAGAGAGAGAGAGAGAGAGAGAGAGAGAGAGAGAGAGAGAGATCAGGGGAAGAGTGAGAATAGATAGAGCTAGCGAGAGAGAGAGAGAGAGAGAGAGAGAGAGAGAGAGAGAGATCAGGGGAAGAGTGAGAATAGATAGAGCTATAGAGAGAGAGAGAGAGAGAGATCAGGGGAAGAGTGAGAATAGATAGAGCTAGAGAGAGAGAGAGAGAGAGAGAGAGAGAGAGAGATCAGGGGAAGAGTGAGAATAGACAGAGCTAGAGAGAGAGAGAGAGAGAGAGAGAGAGAGAGAGAGAGAGAGAGAGAGAGAGAGAGATCAGGGGAAGAGTGAGAATAGATGGAGCTAGCGAGAGAGAGAGATCAGGGGAAGAGTGAGAATAGATAGAGCTAGAGAGAGATCAGGGGAAGAATGAGAATAGATGGAGCAAGCGAGAGAGAGAGATCAGGGGAAGAATGAGAATAGCGAGAGAGATCAGGGGAAGGGTGAGAATAGATGGAGCTAGCGAGAGAGAGAGAGAGAGAGAGAGAGAGAGAGATCAGGGAAGAGTGAGAATAGCGAGAGCGAGAGATCAGGGAAGAGTGAGAATAGATAGAGCTAGAGAGAGAGAGAGAGAGAGAGATCAGGGGAAGAGTGAGAATAGATGGAGCTAGCGAAGAGAGATCAGGGGAAGAGCGAGAATAGATAGAGCAAGCGAGAGAGAGAGATCAGGGGAAGAGTGAGAATAGATAGAGCTAGAGAGAGATCAGGGGAAGAGTGAGAATAGATAGAGCTAGCGAGAGAGAGAGAGAGAGAGAGAGAGATCAGGGGAAGAGTGAGAATAGACAGAGCTAGAGAGAGATCAGGGGAAGAGTGAGAATAGATGGAGCAAGCGAGAGAGAGAGATAAGGGGAAGAGTGAGAATAGATAGAGCTAGAGAGAGAGAGAGATCAGGTTAAGAGTGAAAATAGATAGAGCTAGAGAGAGAGAGAGAGAGAGAGAGAGATCAGGGGAAGAGTGAGAATAGATAGAGCTAGAGAGAGATCAGGGGAAGAATGAGAATAGATGGAGCAAGCGAGAGAGAGAGATCAGGGGAAGAATGAGAATAGCGAGAGAGATCAGGGGAAGGTGAGAATAGATGGAGCTAGCGAGAGAGAGAGAGAGAGAGAGATCAGGGGAAGAGTGAGAATAGCGAGAGCGAGAGAGATCAGGGGAAGAGTGAGAATAGATGGAGCTAGAGAGAGAGAGAGAGATCAGGGGAAGAGTGAGAATAGATGGAGCAAGCGAGAGAGAGAGAGAGAGAGAGAGAGAGATCAGGGAAGAGTGAGAATAGATAGAGCTAGCGAGAGAGAGAGAGATCAGGGGAAGAGCGAGAATAGATGGAGCAAGCGAGAGAGAGAGAGAGAGAGAGAGATCAGGGGAAGAGTGAGAATAGACAGAGCTAGAGAGAGATCAGGGGAAGAGTGAGAATAGATGGAGCAAGCGAGAGAGAGAGAGATCAGGGGAAGAGTGAGAATAGATAGAGCTAGAGAGAGATCAGGGGAAGAGTGAGAATAGATAGAGCTAGCGAGAGAGAGAGAGAGAGAGAGAGAGAGAGAGAGAGAGAGAGAGAGATCAGGGGAAGAGTGAGAATAGACAGAGCTAGAGAGAGATCAGGGGAAGAGTGAGAATAGATGGAGCAAGCGAGAGAGAGAGATCAGGGGAAGAGTGAGAAATAGATAGAGCAAGCGAGAGAGAGAGATCAGGGAAGAGTGAGAATAGATAGAGCTAGAGAGAGAGAGAGAGATCAGGGGAAGAGTGAAATAGATAGAGCTAGAGAGAGAGAGAGATCAGGGGAAGAGTGAGAATAGATAGAGCTAGAGAGAGAGAGAGATCGGGGGAAGAGTGAAAATAGATAGAGCTAGAGAGAGAGAGAGAGAGAGAGAGATCAGGGGAAGAGTGAGAATAGATAGAGCTAGCGAGAGAGAGAGAGAGAGAGAGAGAGATCAGGGGAAGAGTGAGAATAGATAGAGCTAGAGAGAGAGAGAGAGAGAGAGAGATCAGGGGAAGAGTGAGAATAGACAGAGCTAGAGAGAGAGAGAGAGAGAGAGATCAGGGGAAGAGTGAGAATAGACAGAGCTAGAGAGAGATCAGGGGAAGAGTGAGAATAGATGGAGCAAGCGAGAGAGAGAGAGAGATCAGGGGAAGAGTGAGAATAGATAGAGCTAGGAGAGATCAGGGGAAGAGTGAGAATAGATAGAGCTAGGAGAGATCAGGGGAAGAGTGAGAATAGATAGAGCTAGCGAGAGAGAGAGAGAGAGAGAGAGAGAGAGAGAGAGAGATCAGGGGAAGAGTGAGAATAGACAGAGCTAGAGAGAGATCAGGGGAAGAGTGAGAATAGATGGAGCAAGCGAGAGAGAGAGATCAGGGGAAGAGTGAGAATAGATAGAGCTAGCGAGAGAGAGAGAGAGAGAGAGAGAGAGAGAGAGATCAGGGGAAGAGTGAGAATAGATAGAGCTAGAGAGAGAGAGAGAGAGATCAGGGGAAGAGTGAGAATAGATAGAGCTAGAGAGAGAGAGAGAGAGAGAGAGAGATCAGGGAAGAGAGAGAGAGAGAGAGAGAGAGAGAGAGAGAGAGAGAGAGAGAGAGAGAGAGAGAGAGAGAGAGAGAGAGAGAGAGATCAGGGGAAGAGTGAGAATAGATGGAGCTAGCGAGAGAGAGAGAGATCAGGGGAAGAGTGAGAATAGATAGAGCTAGAGAGAGAGAGAGAGAGAGAGATCAGGGGAAGAGTGAGAATAGATGGAGCTAGCGAGAGAGAGAGATCAGGGGAAGAGTGAGAATAGATAGAGCTAGAGAGAGATCAGGGGAAGAATGAGAATAGATGGAGCAAGCGAGAGAGAGAGATCAGGGGAAGAATGAAAATAGCGAGAGAGATCAGGGGAAGGGTGAGAATAGATGGAGCTAGCGAGAGAGAGAGAGAGAGAGAGAGAGAGAGAGAGAGAGATCAGGGGAAGAGTGAGAATAGCGAGAGCGAGAGATCAGGGGAAGAGTGAGAATAGATAGAGCTAGAGAGAGAGAGAGAGAGAGAGATCAGGGGAAGAGTGAGAATAGATGGAGCTAGCGAGAGAGAGATCAGGGGAAGAGCGAGAATAGATAGAGCAAGCGAGAGAGAGAGAGATCAGGGGAAGAGTGAGAATAGATAGAGCTAGAGAGAGATCAGGGGAAGAGTGAGAATAGATAGAGCTAGCGAGAGAGAGAGAGAGAGAGAGAGAGAGAGATCAGGGGAAGAGTGAGAATAGACAGAGCTAGAGAGAGATCAGGGGAAGAGTGAGAATAGATGGAGCAAGCGAGAGAGAGAGATCAGGTTAAGAGTGAGAATAGATAGAGCTAGAGAGAGAGAGAGATCAGGTTAAGAGTGAAAATAGATAGAGCTAGAGAGAGAGAGAGAGAGAGGAGGATCAGGGGAAGAGTGAGAATAGATAGAGCTAGAGAGAGATCAGGGGAAGAATGAGAATAGATGGAGCAAGCGAGAGAGAGAGATCAGGGGAAGAATGAGAATAGCGAGAGAGATCAGGGGAAGGGTGAGAATAGATGGAGCTAGCGAGAGAGAGAGAGAGGAGAGAGAGAGAGAGAGAGAGAGAGATCAGGGGAAGAGTGAGAATAGCGAGAGCGAGAGAGAGAGAGATCAGGGGCAGAGTTAGAATAGATGGAGCTAGAGAGAGAGAGAGAGATCAGGGGAAGAGTGAGAATAGATGGAGCAAGAGAGAGAGAGAGAGAGAGAGAGAGAGAGAGAGAGAGAGAGAGAGAGAGAGAGAGAGAGAGAGATCAGGGGAAGAGTGAGAATAGATAGAGCTAGCGAGAGAGAAAGATCAGGGGAAGAGTGAGAATAGACAGAGCTAGAGAGAGATCAGGGGAAGAGTGAGAATAGACAGAGCTAGAGAGAGATCAGGGGAAGAGTGAGAATAGATAGAGCTAGAGAGAGATCAGTGGAAGAGTGAGAATAGCGAGAGCGAGAGAGAGAGAGATCGAGATCAGGGGAAGAGTGAGAATAGATAGAGCTAGAGAGAGAGAGAGATCAGGGGAAGAGTGAGAATAGATAGAGCTAGAGAGCGAGAGAGAGATCAGGGGAAGAGTGAGAATAGCGAGAGCGAGAGAGAGATCAGGGGAAGAGTGAGAATAGCGAGAGCGAGAGAGATCAGGGGAAGAGTGAGAATAGACAGAGCTAGAGAGAGAGAGAGAGAGAGAGAGAGAGAGAGAGAGAGAGAGAGAGAGAGAGAGAGATCAGGGGAAGAGTGAGAATAGCGAGAGATCAGGGGAAGAGTGAGAATAGATAGAGCTAGAGAGAGAGAGAGAGAGAGAGATCAGGGGAAGAGTGAGAATAGATAGAGCTAGCGAGAGAGAGAGAGATCAGGGGAAGAGCGAGAATAGATAGAGCTAGCGAGAGAGAGAGATCAGGGGAAGAGCGAGAATAGATGGAGCAAGCCGAGAGAGAGAGAGAGAGAGAGAGAGAGAGAGAGAGAGAGAGAGAGAGAGAGAGAGAGAGAGAGAGAGATCAGGGGAAGAGTGAGAATAGATAGAGCTAGCGAGAGAGAGAGATCAGGGAAGAGTGAGAATAGATAGAGCTAGAGAGAGAGAGAGATCAGGGGAAGAGTGAGAATAGATAGAGCTAGAGAGAGAGAGAGAGAGAGAGAGAGAGAGAGAGAGAGAGAGAGAGAGAGAGATCAGGGGAAGAGTGAGAATAGATGGAGCTAGCGAGAGAGAGAGATCAGGGGAAGAGCGAGAATAGATAGAGCTAGCGAGAGAGAGAGAGATCAGGGGAAGAGCGAGAATAGATGGAGCTAGCGAGAGAGAGAGAGAGAGAGAGATCAGGGGAAGAATGAGAATAGATGGAGCTAGCGAGAGAGAGAGAGAGAGAGATCAGGGGAAGAATGAGAATAGATGGAGCTAGCGAGAGAGAGAGAGAGAGAGAGAGATCAGGGGAAGAGCGAGGAGAGCGAGAGAGAGATCAGGGGAAGAGTGAGAACAGATGGAGCAAGCGAGAGAGAGAGAGAGAGAGATCAGGGGAAGAGTGAGAATAGATGGAGCGAGAGAGAGAGAGAGATCAGGGGAAGAGTGAGAATAGATGGAGCGAGAGAGAGAGAGAGATCAGGGGAAGAGTGAGAATAGATAGAGCTAGCGAGAGAGAGAGATCAGGGGAAGGGTGAGAATAGATAGAGCTAGAGAGAGATCAGGGGAAGAGTGAGAATAGATAGAGCAAGCGAGAGAGAGAGAGATCAGGGGAAGAGTGAGAATAGATGGAGCTAGAGAGAGAGAGAGAGAGAGAGAGATCAGGGGAAGAGTGAGAATAGATGGAGCTAGCGAGAGAGAGAGAGAGAGAGAGAGAGAGAGAGAGAGAGAGAGAGAGAGATCAGGGGAAGAGTGAGAATAGATGGAGCAAGCGAGAGAGAGAGAGATCAGGGGAAGAGTGAGAATAGATGGAGCTAGAGAGAGAGAGAGAGAGAGATCAGGGGAAGAGTGAGAATAGACAGAGCGAGAGAGAGAGAGAGAGATCAGGGGAAGAGTGAGAATAGATGGAGCTAGCGAGAGAGAGAGATCAGGGGAAGAGTGAGAATAGATGGAGCTAGCGAGAGAGAGAGATCAGGGGAAGAGTGAGAATAGATGGAGCTAGCGAGAGAGAGAGATCAGGGGAAGAGTGAGAATAGATGGAGCTAGCGAGAGAGAGAGATCAGGGGAAGAGTGAGAATAGATAGAGCTAGAGAGAGAGAGATCAGGGGAAGAGTGAGAATAGATGGAGCAAGCGAGAGAGAGAGATCAGGGGAAGAGTGAGAATAGACAGAGCTAGAGAGATCAGGGGAAGAGTGAGAATAGATGGAGCAAGCGAGAGAGAGAGATCAGGGGAAGAGTGAGAATAGATAGAGCTAGAGAGATCAGGGGAAGAGTGAGAATAGATGGAGCAAGCGAGAGAGAGAGATCAGGGGAAGAGTGAGAATAGACAGAGCTAGAGAGATCAGGGGAAGAGTGAGAATAGATGGAGCAAGCGAGAGAGAGAGAGATCAGGGGAAGAATGAGAATAGCGAGAGCGAGAGAGATCAGGGGAAGAGTGAGAATAGCGAGAGCGAGAGAGAGAGAGATCAGGGGAAGAGTGAGAATAGCGAGAGCGAGAGAGATCAGGGGAAGAGTGAGAATAGCGAGAGCGAGAGAGAGAGATCAGGGGAAGAGTGAGAATAGATGGAGCAAGCGAGAGAGAGATCAGGGGAAGAGTGAGAATAGATGGAGATAGCGAGAGAGATCAGGGGAAGAGTGAGAATAGATGGAGCAAGCGAGAGAGAGATCAGGGGAAGAGTGAGAATAGATGGAGCAAGCGAGAGAGAGATCAGGGGAAGAGTGAGAATAGACAGAGCGAGAGAGAGATCAGGGGAAGAATGAGAATAGACAGAGCGAGAGAGAGATCAGGGGAAGAATGAGAATAGACAGAGCGAGAGAGAGAGATCAGGGGAAGAATGAGAATAGACAGAGAGAGAGAGAGATCAGGGGAAGAATGAGAATAGACAGAGAGAGAGAGAGAGAGAGAGAGAGAGAGAGAGAGAGAGAGAGAGATCAGGGGAAGAATGAGAATAGACCAGACAGAAGATTCACTTTTACAAATGAAATAGTGCTACTGCCACCACTGCAAGGGATTCTGGGTAGGCATATGCAAATAAGGTTAACAATGATCACCTATTTGCCTCTATATCCACTTAATACATGGACCCCTTGGAGTAAATGCCCACTCCGGATGTCTAACTAGCAGTTTATCCTCAGACCAACGACAACTTCTCCTTCTCTACTAGAAGCACAAATTAAATAAAGTTTAGCAGTCCTTTAAAATAAAAAAAATAAAGTATAGCTAGATTAAATTGTTAAATTACAAGCGTTACCCACTCTCCCTGGCTGTGAAAAAGATTTGTATTACTTTTTTGTCTAACTGCAAAAACCAATAGAAATCATCCCATTCATTTTGATTGGATTTCCTGTTACCTAGTGATGCATTCAGCCGAGTGCTGCACTGATGTTTTGGAATATAACTCCTATGATGCTCAGCAATCTGAAATGCTTGGTGGGCATTGTGTAAGCTGTAGTCCTGACTGTCCTGGCTGAGCATCAAAGCAGCTTGTTAGTAACAAGTGACAGGTCCAAGATTGTCTTTTACTAGCATCCATCTGAGTTCCTCTTTCTCTCGACCGTAAATAAAAGGCTATTACTAGGTACTGCCGCTTCTGTCCAGCAGGTGGCAGCACATTCCCCCCACGGAAGGCTATGTAGCACCATCTGTCACTTTAAACGTATCCATGACGAATAAGGGGAACCTTTACTTAATAACATCTCAATACTAGCTAAATGCATGAGCGCTGGCTCTAACTAAACCCACCAGAGAGCCGCAGGGGGTGAGGGTGGACGCCGTGAGAATGTGAAACTTAACGCTCTGCACATTTTATATTTTACTTTTTATTAGGTGATAAATCTTCAGTTTCACCAAAATCTTCTTCTGGTTAAGAAAATGAAAGCGCGCTGGACGCCATGCTGGACGCCATGCTGGACGCCATGCTGGACGCCATGCTGGACGCCGCGCTGGACATGGATGGTGAGATTTGTGGCTCCGGAGGTTCTGCAGCTATACAGACAGCTCCGCAGTAAACGCACAAAAGGTTCAGGATTGGAGGATCCTGGGGGGTAAGAGCTGAATGTCTCACCTACAGCCCAATTCCATGTTCGGCGATTACTGGGTAATTGCAGTACAGACAGCGCTGCCTCTCTCCTCTCTTTATATCCAGGCACTTTACACAAGGCTTGGGAGAAGCACAAACCCCATTTACACCGCGTCAGATTCTTTCATGCTCAAGATGTATTGATTGATAGGCGGCCCGCGGCGAGAGGAATAACGCACTTTGGGGGAATCGGTCGTGTACAGAGTAGGAGTGAAGAATTGGGTGATAATGACTGTTGTAACACAGAAAGAAATGGGACATAACGGGTCTGATCCTGTGATCAGTCACTGCAGAAACATTATCACAGCTGAAAAACTTCAATACTTTCTACTTCCCAAACGTCAATAATAATAATAATGATAAAAATAAATACAAAACCCCCGGAAATCGACACAGAAAAATAAGGAAAATAATCTCCCCTCTTGTACAAACACCCTCGGGGCAGGTAGAGCACAGGGCAGTGTGTACCAACACCCCCGGGGCAGGTAGAGTGCTGGGCAGTGTGAACCAACACCCCCTAGGACTGGTAGAGCACTGGGCAGTGTGTACCAACAACCCCGGGCAGGTAGAGCGCTGGGCAGTGTGTACCAACATCCCCGGTGCAGGTAGAGTGCTGGGCAGTGTGAACCAACACCCCCGGGGCAGGTAGAGCACTGGGCAGTGTGTACCAACACCCCCTAGGACTGGTAGAGCACTGGGCAGTGTGTACCAACAACCCCGGGCAGGTAGAGCGCTGGGCAGTGTGTACCAACATCCCCGGTGCAGGTAGAGTGCTGGGCAGTGTGAACCAACACCCCCGGGGCAGGTAGAGCACTGGGCAGTGTGTACCAACACCCCTGGGGCAGGTAGAGCACTGGGCAGTGTGTACCAACACCCCCGGGGCAGGTAGAGCACTGGGCAGTGTGTACCAACACCCCCGGGGCAGGTAGAGCACTGGGCAGTGTGTACAAACACCCCCAGGGAGAGGTAGTGTAATTACTCAGTAGAGCATCACATACACCACAAGGGGGCAGTAGATAACTATACATTACTAATTACAATAAATAGCAGTTCTCGTCAGTTTTAATTTTGTCGACTAAATATTTTCATCATAATTACAGTAAGTAGCAGTTCACTTTGCAGGGCATTGTTCCTGGGAGCAGACAGGCACAGGGAGTCTGCGTCTCAGCCAATCCAGAGTCAGGGGACTGGGCTTTGGCAGAGATACATGGGAACCAGAAGTCCAAATAAGTTAACTTGCTAGAGAGCATTTACCTAACACTATGTAACAGCCTTCTCAGACCTGTTCCCTCCCATCTCCCTAGCAAGGTAACATAACACTATGTAACAGCCTTCTCAGACCTGTTCCCTCCCATCTCCCTAGCAAGGTAACATAACACTATGTAACAGCCTTCTCAGACCTGTTCCCTCCCATCTCCCTAGCAAGCTAACTTAACACTATGTAACAGCCTTCTCAGACCTGTTCCCTCCCATCTCCCTAGCAAGTTAACTTAACACTATGTAACAGCCTTCTCAGACCTGTTCCCTCCCATCTCCCTAGCAAGTTAACTTAACACTATGTAACAGCCTTCTCAGACCTGTTCCCTCCCATCTCCCTAGCAAGTTAACTTAACACTATGTAACAGCTTCTCAGACCTGTTCCCTCCCATCTCCCTAGCAAGTTAACTTAACACTATGTAACAGCTTCTCAGACCTGTTCCCTCCCATCTCCCTAGCAAGTTAACTTAACACTATGTAACATCTTCTCAGACCTGTTCCCTCCCATCTCCCTAGCAAGTTAACTTAACACTATGTAACAGCCTTCTCAGACCTGTTCCCTCCCATCTCCCTAGCAAGTTAACTTAACACTATGTAACAGCTTCTCAGACCTGTTCCCTCCCATCTCCCTAGCAAGTTAACTTAACACTATGTAACAGCCTTCTCAGACCTGTTCCCTCCCATCTCCCTAGCAAGTTAACTTAACACTATGTCACAGCCTTCTCAGACCTGTTCCCTCCCATCTCCCTAGCAAGTTAACTTAATACTGTGTAACAGCTTCTCAGACCTGTTCTCTCCCATCTCCCTAGCAAGTTAACTTAACACTATGTAACAGCTTCTCAGACCTGTTCCCTCCCATCTCCCTAGCAAGTTAATGTAACACTATGTAACATCTTCTCAGACCTGTTCCCTCCCATCTCCCTAGCAAGTTAACTTAACACTATGTTACAGCTTCTCAGACCTGTTCTCTCCCTCACACCACTATCTTCAGACAGGGATAGCGCCAGCGCTTTGAACCAATCAGGGACAGCGCATTGGACCCATCAGGGACAGCGCATTGGACCCATCAGGGACAGCGCATTGGACCCATCAGGGACAGCGCATTGGACCCATCAGGGACAGCGCATCGGACCCATCAGGGACAGCGCATCGGACCCATCAGGGACAGCGCATCGGACCCATCAGGGACAGCGCATCGGACCCATCAGGGACAGCGCATCGGACCCATCAGGGACAGCGCATCGGACCCATCAGGGACAGCGCATCGGACCCATCAGGGACAGCGCATCGGACCCATCAGGGACAGCGCATCGGACCCATCAGGGACAGCGCATCGGACCCATCAGGGACAGCGCATCGGACCCATCAGGGACAGCGCATCGGACCCATCAGGGACAGCGCATCGGACCCATCAGGGACAGCGCATCGGACCCATCAGGGACAGCGCATTGGACCAATCAGGGACAGCGCATTGGACCAATCAGGGACAGCGCATTGGACCAATCAGGGACAGCGCCAGCGCATTGACCCAGTTCAGTCATAATCTGACAGATCTTGTAATTCAAATCTCTAAAACTAATACATAGTTTCCTGATTAATCTGGAGCAGAGGGTTTGATGGTTTGTAATCACGGCAAAGTGAAACGCGTTCCAGGCTCCGAACACACAGATTAGGAAATGTAGCCGGGTACTCACCCAAAACTTTACCAAGAAGAAGGCATTCTGAGGACCCTTCCCGAACAGCTCCTTCAGACCACCCTTCTTTTCTGGAAACTTGTCGTAAATCTGGCGAATGTCTACGGCTTCCAGGAGCGGGTCGCTGTACGAGTGATTGGCTTGTCCGATGTGCACGAAAAGGTGTTTGTTATACTGCAGTAGAGTAAAGGAAATGTGGTCAGGCAGAACAAGACACGCGCCTGTAAAATACAGTTACTATAGTGGCAGAATCACCCCCACCCCCATCTATTTCAAATTAAATAAAAACAAACACACAACTGTAAAATACTGGTACTATAGCGGCAGGAACATGTGACTAAATGTGTCTAGCGAAGCCTCCTGTGGTTTGATGAGCGAAGGAGGAAAAGTGTAATTTGCATATCAAAGTGATGTCATAAGTAGGAGACACCACTAGTGCACAGAATATAGCCTCTCCTTCCCAGACACAGGCATGTCTCCACGTACAAGGAAAGGATGGCTGAAGACAATGGGAGTTGGTACAGAATGCCAAGTAATCTGGGTAAACAGGACTGCAGGGTCCCAGGAAAGGAGATGACTGGGAGATGAGAGAGCGCATCTGGGACACTGACAGACACAGTAAAGAGAGTGTCAGATATCCCAGCCTTGCATGTGACTAATCCCACCTACCCTGAAATAGCAGAAATGCAATCTGTTTAAAATCCACAGCCTTCTGGGGGCCCAGCCTCTGTCTGAACAAGCCTCGCAGATCATGCCACGGCTGCCAAATATAACCAGAAGCGCTTTAGAGCCAGCACCGGGGGGCCAAAGGGTCAAATAAGCTTGGTGCAGGCCGCAATGACTTCACAACCATACAATCTATTCATCCTTCAGGGTGGTGGGTTTGATGCTTTCATCCGTCCAATGGTAGGTAAAATGAGTGCCATTAAGTTGGGAAATATTAACATCCAAAGGAATGGCTTCCTCCCAGCTAGAGATACATTACAATACTGACATTCAAGGAAGAGAAGTGTCCCAGGAATGGGATTTGTACATGAACCTCCTAAAAGGGGTTGCAGCTGCCGGCACTGCCTGCCAAGGAGACAGGTGTTCCAGCCGAACACTCACACATAGGGGTCTGGTTCCCCCCGGAGAATAGGCTAACTAGAGCAGGCGTGACTGCACAAGACAGCGCTGAGGAGGGGGAGCAGATGGGGTGTTGATGCACGTGGTTTTAACTACGGGGGTCCAGGTGACAAGGGACCCTGAGGACTGGAGGATGGTATTCAGGAGTCACATTGTGGGGGTATGACACCCCAAGTTGGTACAGCCACAAACCAGGGACCTGAGGCAGCAGAGGCTGGAATCCAGAATAGAAAAAGGAGCAGATTCTACCATGCAGTCTCCCTGGAGCAGGCCTAGGGGATCCCACTGCAGACTGAGACAGACAGGGACAAGCAGAGCAAACAGAGCGAGAACAGAAAGCAGAATATAAGAATACAGAGTACACACAAAGAACAAGGGAATCGGGTAAACAAAAAGAAGAGGATCAAAACAGAAAGGAACATCCAAGCTAGCCTAGGACTCTGATATGGTACAGATGAGGGTTTACTTACACCTGATGGCCATGAGATGGCCTTGATGTTGTCAAGGTACCTCACGTCAGCAAGTTCCTAGCACTAAAAACCTGCCTGAAATAATAACTAAGGGCAAGAGACAGGATACTGGAACAAGACTGAATATGATTCCACATGGGTCACATAACTGTGGTCCACGGTGCAATCTCTGCACACCAATATCGGATGTTCCACAGGGTCCAGTCTCTTCTCTCCCTGCAGAGGTGCTTGGGGTTAGTTGTGAGGCGATTATGTGCATTGCCAAGCTATGTGGTTATCTAGTAGAGGAGACTCACTGCAGACACCAGGCAGACAAACACATTGACACTTTACAGTAGACCCCAGAGACTAAATACTCACCGCGTCTGGATCCCGCTGCTGCTCTAAGAATGCAGAGAACTCTACCAGCCGCAGTTTGGTGGTGCCGATAGATCGGCCTTGCCATGCAGGAACGGAGGAGGTGGGGGCAGCGGAGGGTTCGAACCCTGAAACGCAGAGTTCACATGATTAATGAATAGCCTTCATTACAAAGAAACGCGTTGGTAGTACCATCTGGCCCAGATTATTAAACACGTGCCACATGTGAGCAGGAATCGTAAAGCTCAATATCAATAGCGTAACAAAATACGTAACCCGTTAAACTGGATCCACTAGACGTGGAGAAGGCTCCCATTGGTTAATAATGGTTAATGATTCTTAATGAGTGGGTCTGGGGTCATTTTCCCAGCCCCCAGACCCAAGGGGTGCTGTAATTTTTTTTTTATTGGGGTGGGGGTTCAAAGGCCGTTGTCCAGCCAGCTTCCGAAACCCTTGGGGACTTAATTTAATTGGGGGATTCGGGGTGCATTTTATTATATGGGGTGGGCCTGGGCAATTAGTCGTGGTGCCTGATGTATATGGTTTGGGGGCCGGGAGCCTTTTGTCCAGCATCTAGTACTGGTTATATATTTTATAGGGACTAGGAGCCATTTGGGTGGTTTCTAGCCCCGGTCATAGTTAGGGTGGGCAGGGTTCCAAACCCTGGCCTCCAGTGAATTCTATAGGGGGCTGGGAGCATTTGTCCAGCTTCCAGTTCCATATATTTATATGATGCAAGCCTTCCGACCCTGGCTTCCCACACTGATAACAGATGGCTGGGAGCCATTTGGCCAGTGGTCAGCCCCATTTTTGATAGGAGTGGGGATCAGGGCCACTTGCCCTGAGCACCCATGTATACTTTGCTTGTTCCTAGTCCTGGTTATCGGCCCTGTGTATTGAGTAGACCCTATAATATTTAGTTATTTTCGGCTGGGAGCAGGAGAGTGATGCAAGCTCTATGTCAGAGGCATGAGACAGATTCTCTGGCAGAATGAGAGATTATCCTGGTGGAATAATTACCTACTGAGAGAAACACCTGAGCTCCACGTCCCCTGAGGAAGGACTCATTTAAGAGTTTCTAGAAATGTCTGCACTCGAAGGAACAGATTTCATTGAGATGTGTAGCACTAGATGCCTTGTTTAAGGCTGATGCATTAGGCCTGGTTCATGGCAGGTGAGATTCAGCAGTGTTAATGAAAGTTTTGGGGGATGCGTTGGGAGCGGAGGGCCGTGTTCATGGCGGATGTGTTGGGAGCTGTGGCCGTGTTCATGGCGGATGTGTTGGGAGCGGAGGGCCGTGTTCATGGCGGATGTGTTGGGAGCGGAGGGCCGTGTTCATGGCGGATGTGTTGGGAGCGGAGGGCCGTGTTCATGGCGGATGTGTTGGGAGCGGAGGGCCGTGTTCATGGCGGATGTGTTGGGAGCGGAGGGCCGTGTTCATGGCGGATGTGTTGGGAGCGGAGGGCCGTGTTCATGGCGGATGTGTTGGGAGCCGGGCCGAGTTAATGGCAAATGTGTTGGGACCCGTGGCCGAATTAATGGCGGATGTGTTGGCATGTATGAGCACCAGTATATATTTATATATAGACATTACCTGTAATGGGGGTCGGCACCGTTGATTGTATGGGATACGCCTGCTGAACAAAAGGCTTTATACTGAAACCAAACCCAGAGAGAAAATGTCAGGATCAAATCTAAAACCTCCGCCACTGACAGCTCCGCCCCATCCCATGTATATTACATCATAACCCTGCGCCACTGACAGCTCCGCCCCATCCCATGTATATTACATCATAACCCGGCGCCGCTGACAGCTCCACCCATCCCACGTATATTACATCATAACCCTGCACCGCTGACAGCTCCGCCCCATCCCATGTATATTACATCATAACCCTGCGCCGCTGACAGCTCCGCCCCATCCCATGTATATTACATCATAACCCTGCGCCGCTGACAGCTCCGCCCCATTCCATGTATATTACATCATAACCCTGCGCCGCTGACAGCTCCGCCCCATTCCATGTATATTACATCATAACCCTGCGCCACTGACAGCTCCGCCCCATCCCATGTATATTACATCATAACCCGGCGCCGCTGACAGCTCCACCCATCCCACGTATATTACATCATAACCCTGCACCGCTGACAGCTCCGCCCCATCCCATGTATATTACATAATAACCCTGCGCCGCTGACAGCTCCGCCCCATTCCATGTATATTACATCATAACCCTGCGCCACTGACAGCTCCGCCCCATCCCATGTATATTACATCATAACCCGGCGCCGCTGACAGCTCCACCCATCCCACGTATATTACATCATAACCCTGCACCGCTGACAGCTCCGCCCCATCCCATGTATATTACATCATAACCCTGCGCCGCTGACAGCTCCACCCATCCCACGTATATTACATCATAACCCTGCACCGCTGACAGCTCCGCCCCATCCCATGTATATTACATCATAACCCTGCGCCGCTGACAGCTCCGCCCCATCCCATGTATATTACATCATAACCCTGCGCCGCTGACAGCTCCGCCCCATCCCATGTACATTACATTATAACCCTGCGCCGCTGACAGCTCCGCCCCATTCCATGTATATTACATCATAACCCGGCGCCGCTGACAGCTCCGCCCCATTCCATGTATATTACATCATAACCCTGCGCCGCTGACAGCTCCGCCCCAGTCTAAGATTCACGTAGTGACAGTAATACAAATTCCTTACTCTTGTGAAGATCCCGGTTGTCCGGTCTGGATCATTCCTGGCCAGTACTGCAGGGGGGAAATAAACACAATGGGTTTCACACACAAAAATAACAACCCAGCACAGACCCCCAGAGAGAGAGAGGCATCGAGAGAAAGGGGTGTGTGTGGGGGGGGGGGGGGGGGGAAGAGGCATCGAGAGAAAGGAGGAGGGAGGGAAGCATCAAGAGAAAGGGGAGGAGGCATAGAGAGAAAGGGGTGGGGGGGGGGGGGGGAGAGGCATCGAGAGAAAGGAGGAGGGAGGGAAGCATCAAGAGAAAGGGGGGAGGCATCGAGAGAGAGGGAGGTGTGAATGCCGGGAGGCAGAGAGAGGGAGGGGGAGGCCGGCAGACAGAGAGAGAGGGAGGGTGGGGGGCAGAGAGGGAGGGTGGCGGTTGACCGAGAGAGAAGGGGGGTGGGGGAGACGAGACCGAGAGAGGGAAGGGGGGGGGGGGGGGGAGAGACACCGAGAGAGAGAAGGGGGGGGGGGGGAAGACACCGAGAGAGAGAAGGGGGGGGGGGGGAGACCGAGAGAGAGAAGGGGGGGGGAGAGAGAGACTGAGAGAGAGAAGGGGGGGGGGGAGGGGAGAGAGACCGAGAGAGAGAAGGGGGGGGGAGGGGAGAGAGACCGAGAGAGAGAGAAGGGGGGGGGGGAGAGAGACTGAGAGAGAGAAGGGGGGGGGGAGGGGAGAGAGACCGAGAGAGAGAAGGGGGGGGGGAGGGGAGAGAGACCGAGAGAGAGAGAAGGGGGGGGGGGGAACAGACCGAGAGAGGAGGGGGGGGGGGGAAGGAACAAAGAGAGAAGGGGGGGGAGAGACCGAGAGAGAAGGGGGAGAGACTCACAGGGGGAAGGGAGACACAGAACAAGAGTTAGCAGCCCCCTGCCCCCGTTCAGGAGTGGGCAGATCACGTGGACTCACCCCCGGAGCTGCAGAGAAGGCTGGGCGTGGGACACCTGGTAGTCCCAGCTTGCTGTGCATTGCTGTAGCTGACACAATCTGAGCAGATGACATTGCTGCCATATGTTGCAGAGCTTTATCCTTGGCGGTCTGATCCTTTAATATAATTTTGCATGCGGTTATTGACCTCTGTGCGCGTCTAAAAGCTTGGATATTAATCATGTGTTGGTGACATGCAGGGAAGCGTGGGGTGGCAGGGTGGCAAGACTGGGGCGGCATTGGATTTAAACCTCCAATGTGAGAATCCCATTGCCCACAGCATTGATATGGAAGACGTGAATTTAATGCGTGGCACTGCCATCCGGACCACTGATAACAAGGAGGGTGGGCATGGCCCATGAGTGGCACAAAGCGGAGGTTAGCAGCCGGAATGACATGCTGGCACATGCGGAATAAATCACTGGCCAGCCAAACATAACGGGCTACAACTCCCTTCCACACTGAGCCAAATCCAGGGGCAATCATCCAAATAAGGGTGAAACCGCACAAGCTGGGGGACAATTAACGGCAAACATTGCGGGGGATCAGGAAGTGAGAGGGGGGCGATTCACTTACCATGTTGGTCACCTGAGTGCAATACAAATCATGTGTTAAAAGGAGAGACGCTAATAATCCCACCCAGTAACACAAGCTCTAAAACGCAGGTTGGACGCTAAAATCAGGGATACATTCTGCTAGTTTGTGTCGGGGGAGAGATGAATGACCCACCTATAGGGGGCACCACTGGCTCCGAGACTATAGAGAGCTGTGAGAGAGGACGGTACATTAGGGGATGGGGAGTCACTATATATCGGCGCAGTGCCGCTCAGTTTACCATCCATTGGATATTCCTGGAGGTGAGATTACACCAGTGTGTCAAATGAAAGGATTTCAAGAGATTTAACTCTGTTAATATTTATTGTTAGGACCCGGCAGAAGTGGGGTAGTTTGACGCAGTGGTGGGCTACGTATTGGTATAAGACACGTGGTTTGTTTAGTTTTCAGATATTGTAGCTTTAAGATTTAACCCGTTAGGTGCATGCTGATCCCACTATGGATTTTAGCTGCACCCTTTATTTACCTTTATATAGAAGGATTAATACTCTGACACACTCTAAATCACACTTAAAGGGAATCTGTGACTTATAGTGTGAATGTAGAGAATGAAAAACCATCCATTAGGATCAATTGCAACAACTGATTTAAGCATACAATAAGAGAAACATAGACTGTCACCAGCAGATAAGAACCATTTCTCCCATCTGGTCTATTAGTCTGCCCAATTATCTAAATACTTTCATTATCTTATATCTAGAAATACCTATCCCATGTATGCTTAAACTCCTTCACTGTATTAACCTCTACCACTTCTACTGGAAGACTATTCCATGCATCCACTACCCTCTCAGTAATGTAATACTTTCATTAGTCCCTGGCCTTATCTTATATCTAGGATAGCCTTATACCTATCCCATGTATGCTTAAACTCCTTCACTGTATTAACCTCTACCACTTCTACTGGAAGACTATTCCATGCATCCACTACCCTCTCAGTAATGTAATACTTTCATTAGTCCCTGACCTTATCTTATATCTAGGATAGCCTTATACCTATCCCACGCATGCTTAAACTCCTTCACTGTATTAACCTCTACCACTTCTACTGGAAGACTATTCCATGCATCCACTACCCTCTCAGTAATGTAATACTTTCATTAGTCCCTGGCCTTATCTTATATCTAGGATAGCCTTATACCTATCCCACACATGCTTAAACTCCTTCACTGTATTAACCTCTACCACTTCTAATGGAAGACTATTCCATACATCCACTACCCTCTCAGTAATGTAATACTTTCATTAGTCCCTGGCCTTATCTTATATCTAGGATAGCCTTATACCTATCCCATGCATGCTTAAACTCCTTCACTGTATTAACCCCTACCACCTCTACTGGAAGACTATTCCATATATCCACTACCCTCTCAGTAATGTAATACTTTCATTAGTCCCTGGCCTTATCTTATATCTAGGATAGCCTTATACCTATCCCACGCATGCTTAAACTCCTTCACTGTATTAACCCCTACCACCTCTACTGGAAGACTATTCTTATATCCACTACCCTCTCAGTAATGTAATACTTTCATTAGTCCCTGGCCTTATCTTATATCTAGGATAGCCTTATACCTATCCCATGCATGCTTAAACTCCTTCACTGTATTAACCTCTACCACTTCTACTGGAAGACTATTCCATGCATCCACTACCCTCTCAGTAATGTAATACTTTCATTAGTCCCTGGCCTTATCTTATATCTAGGATAGCCTTATACCTATCCCACGCATGCTTAAACTCCTTCACTGTATTAACCTCTACCACTTCTACTGGAAGACTATTCCATACATCCACTACCCTCTCAGTAATGTAATACTTTCATTAGTCCCTGCCCTTATTTTATATCTAGGATAGCCTTATACCTATCCCATGCATGCTTAAACTCCTTCACTGTATTAACCTCTACCACTTCTACTGGAAGACTATTCTTATATCCACTACCCTCTCAGTAATGTAATACTTTCATTAGTCCCTGGCCTTATCTTATATCTAGGATAGCCTTATACCTATCCCACGCATGCTTAAACTCCTTCACTGTATTAACCTCTACCACTTCTACTGGAAGACTATTCCATGCATCCACTACCCTCTCAGTAATGTAATACTTTCATTAGTCCCTGGCCTTATCTTATATCTAGGATAGCCTTATACCTATCCCACACATGCTTAAACTCCTTCACTGTATTAACCTCTACCACTTCTAATGGAAGACTATTCCATACATCCACTACCCTCTCAGTAATGTAATACTTTCATTAGTCCCTGGCCTTATCTTATATCTAGGATAGCCTTATACCTATCCCATGCATGCTTAAACTCCTTCACTGTATTAACCCCTACCACCTCTACTGGAAGACTATTCCATATATCCACTACCCTCTCAGTAATGTAATACTTTCATTAGTCCCTGGCCTTATCTTATATCTAGGATAGCCTTATACCTATCCCACGCATGCTTAAACTCCTTCACTGTATTAACCCCTACCACCTCTACTGGAAGACTATTCTTATATCCACTACCCTCTCAGTAATGTAATACTTTCATTAGTCCCTGGCCTTATCTTATATCTAGGATAGCCTTATACCTATCCCATGCATGCTTAAACTCCTTCACTGTATTAACCTCTACCACTTCTACTGGAAGACTATTCCATGCATCCACTACCCTCTCAGTAATGTAATACTTTCATTAGTCCCTGGCCTTATCTTATATCTAGGATAGCCTTATACCTATCCCACGCATGCTTAAACTCCTTCACTGTATTAACCTCTACCACTTCTACTGGAAGACTATTCCATACATCCACTACCCTCTCAGTAATGTAATACTTTCATTAGTCCCTGCCCTTATTTTATATCTAGGATAGCCTTATACCTATCCCATGCATGCTTAAACTCCTTCACTGTATTAACCTCTACCACTTCTACTGGAAGACTATTCCATACATCCACTACCCTCAAGAAATAGTATTGTCCCATCATTTTCCTCCCTTTACAGATTCCCCGTCTGTGCATCTGAATTATCACCAGGATGACTGGTCGCTGGATTTATGGATTTGGTTTAATTGGAAAATATGGGGAAAGGGGCAAAAAAATGAATCATGTGAGAAGTTTACATTTTGTCAAGTGCGTTTTAAAACTTGTGTATAAATCAAACAAGACAGACAGAGTGAATTACACATGTTACACGTAATACAGGAGGAAGAAAATCACAAAAACGACACGGCATCCGACAAAGTTAGAATTCTATGGAAGTGATAGAGTCTGGAAACCTTTTCTTAATACCTTTATCCATGAGAAACCGTCTGCAACTTGCCCTCGGATTTTATTAATAACACACAATGTTTAAGTTAAAGCCTTTTGAAATTGCCGATAATAAGGAAATAAAACCTCACAGGCAAAAATGTCAAACAAAAAAAAAAAGAAATAAAAATCAACACAGTGTACGGACATGAATCTGGTGGCAGAGGTGGTGATAAACACACACATTTATACTCAGCTGGAAGGGTGTAACAATCCCAAATCTACAGTCTCACAAAGGGATTTATTCACTGGCGTCAGATGTTGGAAAATCATTTCCAATGTTGCAATTAGCAGTTTGCGGGTGAAAAAATATCCAGTTCTTCCGCACAAAAGACCGGTCCTTGAATGTCTCCGGTCTTGGTGTCTCATTTATTAATAGGGGAGCTATTTACTAACAAAGGCCATTTCTATCTGCCAGGCTATGGGGAGAGAAGAATGTGCTTTCACACTGCTTTCAACTTGCTACCCTAATGAGGGAGTAATTAATCCATCTTATTGTGTTTCCAAATGCTTAAGACTCGATTCACATCAAAGGCAGTTTTCAAAGCTCTTACCATTAAATCTAGAATAAAAGCCTGGCTGTAGATTGGAAGGGACGGTTATATCTGGTACCCAGCCACACACATAATGGATTCTCCTAACCAGTGTGCGCTAGTAACCCTGGAAAAACCTACTGGAAGAGGGGGGGGGGGGGGGGAGATCCTGCAGCTGTCACTCACAGGGTTAATTCGACCTTTCCCCATGTGTGCACACAGAGGGAGATGAAGAATGCCAGGCTTGTGGGTTTAGGGGTGGGGGAAGTATTCTGAGTGGGTTACAGGACCCCTGCGCCCACAAGACCAAAGGGCAAAGCTGGTTAGTCAGCCAGTGCATCTGCTGCAAAGAAGCCAGCCACCAAGCTGCAGAGCCAGGGATCATGCTGCCCCCTGGGAATCAAGGTGTTAAAAGATACTGAGTATTATGAGGTGGGGCAGAGGGGATGCAGACAGCATCAAGTGATGTTTCCAAAACGCTTAGTAACCTTCCTAACGCCTCAGCTGGGCGAGCAGTCATGCAATAATGTGTGCATCCGATCATACTATGCTAATAAGAATAATTGGGCAGATAATGGGAATATTCTGTCATTCCTAATGCAGACACGGCATGCAGGGAGCGTGTGTCATATGTGACCTGCTGCCAGGAAAAAAAAAAGATTAAATTACAAAATAAAAATGGGAGCAGAATTTAAAATAAAGTATATAATGTGCAGAATCACCGGCTCCCTGTGTGTTTTTACAGAGGTCCCTGGCAGAGGAAGAGAAGCAGGTATTAAGAAATGTGATCAGCACTCACATGCAAAGAGAAACTAGGTTACGGGAGTGGGGAGGGGGGAGCATTCATCTGTCACCATGGAAAACAGGAAGCGAAACGCGTAGCAACCACAAGCCCAAGAGCAGAGAAGCGCATACCTTCAGCTTTGAATGAAAATCGCGAGATTTCCTTCTGGCAAGAACCTGAATGTGACTAGACACCTGCAGGGGACGGGGGCAGGGAGGAAACAAAGGAGAAAAAAACACCTGTAACCATGGAGATGAAAAGCCCCTAGAAACTGGGCAAGCCAGACGTACCTTAATGGCAGCTTGGATTTCACGTACTTTCTTTCTTGCTAAGACCTGTATGTGACTAGACACCTATGGGGGTCAGATTTAAACAAAAACAAAAAAACAAAAACAAAACAAAAAAAAAAAAAAAAGGAAATTAAATTTAAAATCTTATAAACGGAAGCTGCTTGTAAGGGACATTGCAGCACAGGAACCAGTCATATCTCTAACCCTAGCTCAGCCAATCAAATGTACACATTATAAATAGAAATACTTAAATGAAAGAATACAAATAAATCATCTCATTGAGCCCTCTAACTCCAAATAGCTCTACCAGGGGCGACATGTTGTTTAGAATCTTTGCTCTGTATAGCTCTATCAGGGGCAACATGGTGTTTAGAACCGTTGCTCTGTATAGCTCTATCAGGGGGCAGACATGTTGTTTAGAATCTTTGCTCTGTATAGCTCTATCAGGGGTGGACATGTTGATTAGAATCTTTGCTCTGTATAGCTCTATCAGGGGGCGGACATGTTGTTTAGAATCTTTGCTCTGTATAGCTCTATCAGGGGCAACATGGTGTTTAGAACCGTTGCTCTGTATAGCTCTATCAGGGGGTGGACATGTTTAGAATCTTTGCTCTGTATAGCTCTATCAGGGGTGGACATGTTGGTTAGAATCTTTGCTCTGTATAGCTTTATCAGGGGTGGACATGTTGGTTAGAATCTTTGCTCTGTATAGCTCTATCAGGGGGAGGACATGTTGTTTAGAATCTTTGCTCTGTATAGCTGTATCAGGGGGCGGACATGTTTAGAATCTTTGCTCTGTATAGCTCTATCAGGGGATGGACATGTTGTCTAGAATCTTTGCTCTGTATAGCTCTATCAGGGGGCGGACATGTTGTTTAGAATCTTTGCTCTGTATATATCTATCAGGGGCGGACATGTTGTTTAGAATCTTTGCTCTATATAGCTCTATCAGGGGGCGGACATGTTGTTTAGAATCTTTGCTCTATATAGCTCTATGAGGGGGCGGAAATTGACCGTGGAGCAGATTTTTAGACACTGATGTTTGTTACACTCTGAGGACTGCGCATGTTATACAAGGCAAGCCAGTAGAACAGTCAAACTGTGTCACTGCCAGCAGATAGACTGTGCAGCTACAGCACATTACAGTAATAAAACAAATGTCATGCCAATGATTAATTTTTGGGACATATAAATATTCATCTCATTGGTAAGGTCTTTTAATGATTGTCCCTGGTCAGATAGGGGGCACAGGGCTTTGAATACTCTTCTCTCTTAATAATTATAATAATTTGGGGTTTAAGTTCTAAACATGGAGCAATCAGCAGGAACATTCCATTGGTTTCCATGGTGATTCTGGGGGTAAAGTTCTAAAAGTGATGTAATCAGCAGGGACATTCCATTGGTTCCCATGGTGATTCTGGGGGTAAAGTTCTAATACGTGATGGAATCAGCAGGGACATTCCATTGGTTTCCATGTGATTCTGGGGGTAGAGTTCTAATAAGCCATGGAATCAGCAGGGACATTCCATTGGTTTCCATGGTGATTCTGGGGGTAGAGTTCTAATAAGCCATGGAATCAGCAGGGACATTCCATTGGTTCCCATGGTGATTCTGGGGTAGAGTTCTAATAGGTGATGATCAGCAGGAATATTCTTCAACATGCTTCCATGGTGACTGCACCCCCTTTCAGAACCTTACTCTTTAAAGCCCCAGGTTAGAAGACCATTCAGGGCTGCCTGCGACTGTAATTCTGGCAGTGTAGGGTGTGATTTGGGTTGGCAGGGGATGAGATACACAGTCGGCGACTTTAATCTCTTCCAATGGTTTCGTTTTGGAGCCAAACCGTGCAGAAGATGGGAGTGCGAGCGATAAGGGGCGTCCAAAACTAACAATGGCGGAAAGCATCTGTCTGAGCGGCAATCTCTCTGCGGCTCAGATTCTGGATATTAAAGGGACTCTGTCACCTAAACACTACTTACACCGTCACTGTAGAGAAGAAAAGATTATCAATACAGCATGAATTACAGTAAAGGAATACAATAAGAAAAATATGCTTTCAATGTAGAGACTCCTGGTTACTTTGTGGCACATCGAGCAAGGGAGGACTGACAAGGGGGGCAGAGAAGTAATTGCCCCCAGGCTGCTCTCTAACCTGACTCAGTGGGCTGTATTATTTGTCTGCAGATCTGTTTTGCCTGTGTATTTCTCTCTGACGATAAAGGGTGGGCTGGTAAAATATGGGCCACAAGTTGCCAGCCATAAGGCGAGGTCATAAACAGGAGACGAAACAGACACATTTAAAACATGTATTTTTCTCCTATTTTCTGCAATTCTTTTTTTTGCTGTAATTCAATTCTCATGGTTTTTTATGCTCTATATTCACAGTACGAGCCATGTTTAGGTGACAGAGCCCCTTTAATGACCTTTGGGTAGGTGGGGTCTATTAACAGATGGGAATTTAAAGGGGCTCATACAGATTGTTTAAATTCCAGCTGGCTTTACTAAGACACCTGGGAATGGTATCCATCACGTGTACATCATGCTATGTATCAGACACCCACACGTCTGTCCCCATGCAGTTCTATGTTTCACCCTTTCAGGACATTAACTGGCAAGACTGTTAAGATTGTAATCAATCTCCATGCTGATTAATCAGTGACTGACAGATAATACACTGTATATAAAATACACCTCTGCATTGGAAATCGGTCATTTACTGCCCCCCTTCAGGACCAGGGCTTCTGGCAAAGACCACAGCGATTCTTTCATGTTTGATGTGTTTATTAGTATATTAATGCACTCATTCAAGGTAATTGTTCCTTTGGATCCATATTTACATATAGAATACACAGAAAAATAGAGGGAAATATTGGAAAAAATGTATTCACTAATTACTGAGTACAACACCAAGACTGACTCACTAATCCCAACTAACACAGAGTGATCACACGACCCCTGGATCAGGAATACTGCCTCGCTCGCTCTCTGCACCCCACGATACGACCCCCGGATCAGGAATACTGCCTTGCTCGCTCTCTGCACCCCACGATACGACCCCCGGATCAGGAATACTGCCTCGCTCGCTCTCTGCACCCCACGATACGACCCCCGGATCAGGAATACTGCCTCGCTCGCTCTCTGCACCCCACGATACGACCCCCGGATCAGGAATACTGCCTCGCTCGCTCTCTGCACCCCACGATACGACCCCCGGATCAGGAATACTGCCTCGCTCGCTCTCTGCACCCCATGAAACAACCCCTGGATCAGGAATACTGCCTCGCTCGCTCTCTGCACCCCACGATACAACCCCCGGATCAGGAATACTGCCTCGCTCGCTCTCTGCACCCCACGATACGACCCCCGGATCAGGAATACTGCCTCGCTTGCTCTCTGCACCCCACGATACAACCCCTGGATCAGGAATACTGCCTTGCTCGCTCTCTGCACCCCACGATACGACCCCCGGATCAGGAATACTGCCTCGCTTGCTCTCTGCACCCCACGATACAACCCCTGGATCAGGAATACTGCCTCGCTCGCTCTCTGCACCCCACGATACGACCCCCGGATCAGGAATACTGCCTCGCTCGCTCTCTGCACCCCACGATACGACCCCCGGATCAGGAATACTGCCTCGCTCGCTCTCTGCACCCCACGATCAGCTGCGATCTGTTAACCCATTAGGACGTGATAACCGTCATACAGTAACAAAGAGGGTAAAATCAGCTCAAGTGAATCAAGGTAAAAATCAGTATCTGGATGCAGTTATAATGGGGTAAATTTACCCCTCTGCAGTGATCAAGCTCGTTTATCCTCAGACCCGTTAAAGGACAACTGTCCGCAGAAAAAACACCTTGATTGTAATTGAAAGATGGCATCAAGTGTAGAGATTTTAAATAGCAATGCTTTAATGAAAGAATAGAAATAAAGCACCTTACTGAGCACATGTTTAGAATCTTTGCTCTGTATAGCTCTATCAGGGGTGGACATGTTTAGAATCTTTGCTCTGTATAGCTCTATCAGGGGGTGGACATGTTTAGAATCTTTGCTCTGTATAGCTCTATCAGGGGCGGACATGTTGTTTAGAATCTTTGCTCTGTATAGCTCTATCAGGGGGCGGACATGTTTAGAATCTTTGCTCTGTATAGCTCTATCAGGGGGCGGACATGTTTAGAATCTTTGCTCTGTATAGCTCTATCAGGGGGCGGACATGTTGTTTAGAATCTTGGCTCTTTATAGCTTTATCAGGGGGCGGACATGTTGTTTAGAATTTTTGCTCTATATGGGGCAGGGCATGTTGTTTAGAATCTTTTCTCTGTATAGCTCTATCAGGGGGCGGACATGTTTAGAATCTTTGCTCTGTACAGCTCTATCAGGGGGCAGACATGTTTAGAATCTTTGCTCTGTATAGCTCTATCAGGGGAGGACATGTTGTTTAGAATCTTTCCTCTGTATAGCTCTATCAGGGGGCGGACATGTTGTATAGAATCTTTGCTCTGTATAGCTCTATCAGGGGGCGGACATGTTGTATAGAATCTTTCCTCTGTATAGCTCTATCAGGGGGCGGACATGTTGTATAGCTCTATGTAAATAAACGGTCTCTAATGTAGCTTTAATACAAAATAGAGAAGCTTCCCCTAGGGGTACATACATGTACATATATTTCTGTATAGCTCTATCATGATGGGGCCCCTGATCTATACAGAGCACAGAGGACTCCGTAAGATACTTTATTTCTATTCTTTCATTAAAGCATTTCTAGTTACAATAATACCTACGGCTGATGCAATCTTTCAATTAAACAGAACTTTATTATTTCTGTGACAGTTTCCCTTTGGGGTGAGTGGGTACAGTCGGTTATCATTACCCCATAATGGGATCTTGGATAGGGTCTGGTGACAGGAAAGTTCTGGTGGGTGGTGGGGCAATTACCAGCACAGAGAGTCATACCCCTGATGAGGGGATTTAAACCTTAATAACAATGATTATTAAATGAATTACCTGCTTCCTGGTCCGCGTTTTCCCCGTCCGTAACTTGATGTATCTGGCGATCAATTCATTCCTACCTGAAATAATGTAAACAGCAGTTAGCACACAGGCAATCTGTGGACAAAACCCCAATCCCAACGCAAACCGTGCCATCCCAACGCAAAGAGCGCCATCCCAACGCAAAGAGCGCCATCCCAACGCAAAGAGCGCCATCCCAACGCAAAGAGCGCCATCCCAACGCAAACCGCGCCATCCCAACGCAAACCGCGCCATCCCAACGCAAACCGCGCCATCCCAACGCTAACCGCGCCATCCCAAAGCAAACGCGCCATCCCAAAGCAAACCGCGCCATCCCAACGCAAAGAGCGCCATCCCAACGCAAAGAGCACCATCCCAACGCAAAGAGCACCATCCCAACGCAAAGAGCACCATCCCAACGCAAAGAGCACCATCCCAACGCAAAGAGCACCATCCCAACGCAGGGAGGGGGGGCTTCTGAGGCCCACGCTATAATACAGGGCATCCTGTAGTGGATAAACCCATGTGTTGGGGCCAGAACGAGCCCTTCGATTAGGTTGCATGGTAGGAGGGGCACAGCAACAAGACAAGCGCAGGGCGCGAGGTCACATGACACAGGGCCAAATAAACAGCATCTGAAAGGAGGGGGTGTACGATAATCTCTACCAGATGAGACAGTGTATAAGATCATTCAGAGCAAAGCTCCGGGTCAGTGAGGATCCGTCTTTTCACAAGCAGGAAAAGAACCTAATACCGTGCAGCACGGACCTCCCGCCACTGCAACACTCACAATGCAACGGTCTGGGGTTGCAGTGTGCATTACACCTGGTTATATAATAATACAGGCAGTGTGCGTTACACCTGGTTATATAATAATACAGACAGTGTGCGTTACACCTGGTTATATAATAATACAGGCAGTGTGCGTTACACCTGGTTATATGATAATACAGGCAGTGTGCGTTACACCTGGTTATATGATAATACAGGCAGTGTGCGTTACACCTGGTTATATGATAATACAGGCAGTGTGCGTTACACCTGGTTATATGATAATACAGGCAGTGTGCGTTACACCTGGTTATATGATAATACAGGCAGTGTGCGTTACACCTGGTTATATGATAATACAGGCAGTGTGCGTTACACCTGGTTATATGATAATACAGGCAGTGTGCGTTACACCTGGTTATATGATAATACAGGCAGTGTGCGTTACACCTGGTTATATAATAATACAGGCAGTGTGCGTTACACCTGGTTATATACTAATACAGGCAATGTGCGTTACAACTGGTTATAGAATAATACAGGCAGTGTGCGTTACACTTGGTTATATACTAATACAGGCAGTGTGCGTTACACCTGGTTATAGAATAATACAGGCAGTGTGTGTTACACCTGGTTATAGAATAATACAGGCAGTGTGCGTTACACCTGGTTATATAATACAGGCAGTGTGCGTTACACCTGGTTATATAATAATACAGGCAGTGTGCGTTACACCTGGTTATATAATAATACAGGCAGTGTGCGTTACACCCGGTTATATAATAATACAGGCAGTGTGCGTTACAACTGGTTATATAATAATACAGGCAGTGTGCGTTACACTTGGTTATATAATAATACAGGCAGTGTGCGTTACACCTGGTTATATAATAATACAGGCAGTGTGCGTTACACCTGGTTATATAATAATACAGGCAGTGTGCGTTACACCTGGTTATATAATAATACAGGCAGTGTGCGTTACACCTGGTTATATAATAATACAGGCAGTGTGCGTTACACCTGGTTATATAATAATACAGGCAGTGTGCGTTACACCTGGTTATATAATAATACAGGCAGTGTACAGTGTGTGTTACACCTGGTTATAGAATAATACAGGCAGTGTGCGTTATACCCGGTTATATAATAATACAGGCAGTGTGCGTTACACCCGGTTATATAATAATACAGGCAGTGTGCGTTATACCTGGTTATATAATAATACAGGCAGTGTGCGTTACACCTGGTTATATGATAATACAGGCAGTGTGCGTTACACCTGGTTATATGATAATACAGGCAGTGTGCGTTACACCTGGTTATATAATAATACAGGCAGTGTGCGTTACACCCGGTTGTATAATATATGAAAACCCAACACATATATATATATATGAAAACCCAACACATATATATATATATATATATATATATATATATATATATATATATGAAAACCCAACACACATATATATATATATATATGAAAACCCAACACATATATATATATATATATATATGAAAACCCAACACATTATATATATATGAAAACCCAACACATATATATATATATATGAAAACCCAACACATATATATATATTTGAAAACCCAACACATATATATATATTTGAAAACCCAACACATATATATATATATGAAAACCCAACACATATATATATATATATGAAAACCCAACACATATATATATATATGAAAACCCAACACATATATATATATGAAAACCCAACACATATATATATATATATATATATATATATATATATATATATATGAAAACCCAACACATATATATATATATATATATGAAAACCCAACACATATATATATATATGAAAACCCAACACATATATATATATATATGAAAACCCAACACATATATATATATATATAAAAACCCAACACATATATATATATATGAAAACCCAACACATATATATGAAAACCCAACACATATATATGAAAACCCAACACATATATATATATATATGAAAACCCAACACATATATATATATATATATATGAAAACCCAACACATATATATATATATATATATATATATGAAAACCCAACACATATATATATATATATATATATATATATATATATATGAAAACCCAACACATATATATATATATATATATATATGAAAACCCAACACATATATATATATATATATATATATATATATATATATATGAAAACCCAACACATATATATATATATATGAAAACCCAACAAATATATATATATGAAAACCCAACACATATATATATATATATGAAAACCCAACACATATATATATATGAAAACCCAACACATATATATATATATATATATATGAAAACCCAACACATATATATATATATATATATGAAAACCCAACACATATATATATATATATATATGAAAACCCAACACATATATATATATATATATGAAAACCCAACACATATATATGAAAACCCAACACATATATATGAAAACCCAACACATATATATGAAAACCCAACACATATATATGAAAACCCAACACATATATATGAAAACCCAACACATATATATATATATATGAAAACCCAACACATATATATATGAAAACCCAGACCTGTAAGGTGCAGTACGTATATATGGAGCACCTGAGACACTCAGGTAGACTGGGGATTTGGAAGGTATCGTGCGTCTCCCCCCATGCCGTATACGCGCACTCCTGAGTGGGGCTCTATTGCTGTAAAATCCCTACACGCGATGCAATCTTTCAGTTAAACAGGATTTTGCTGACAGTTGTCCTTTAACGCGTCTCGTAAGTAAAGCCCGGTATAGTTATTCATGTTACTATAGTAACAGTCCCACCTCTCTCTCTAAGCCCCTCCTTATGTGAATTTAGTGGCCCAGGTGAGATTATATTCAATGTAAATCCACGGAAGATCTGTACATTGTTTTAAATAAAAAATAAGTACATTTTACATATATGAAAACACATACTACATATAGAAAATAAGGAGGGAATTACTCCCCCTGTAACCGGCATGTGAGAATATAATAAACGGACACCTGGTACGTCACACACAGTGATGTACAATTGAAAGTGGAGAATTTGGCTGGTGCAATCCATACACGTCTCATGGCTGAGATTTGTGGGCTAGTCCTCTAAGCACCGGACGTAGCTTTATTAAAATGTGTCAGGGGACAGCAGAGAGCACCAGCTACGAGCTAACACAGGTTTATATCGCCGATAGGCTTGGAGAAAAACATCCCAAGTATGTACGTCTTTCTGTCCCGGCACATTACATCCTATAAAACACAGTGAGAGTGGCCCACGGGATGGCTGCCCAGGTTTCACCCCAGTAAGAATAACCAAATACATTAGATCCGTTTTAAAGGGGCAGTGCCCACTACAGTAGCCCAAAAATATATAAGCACTGTGTCATGCAAGGTAAGAGAAAGTGTTTTGTCAGATCTCTCTTGCTCTATCTCTCCACATTTCTGATTATCTGCAGGAACCACACAGAAAGCCAAACATTTAACACAAGAGTTAACCCTGCAGTCGCTGGATCAGCCCCAAAAAAACACAGCCCCCCGATAATACGCTAAGTGGAAAACGTGAGACGCACAGACATTAACACAGGGCATGTTCCTGTAGCTTTAAGGAGCCAGGCCACACATTCAGGAGCCAGCCTGGTTTCGGGGTTTAGAGGTGTGAAGCAGCAGCAGTAGGGATTTTTAGGAGCCTGAGATGCTGTGTCCTGCATTACAGTTACCAGACATTGCAGGTACTCACCCTATCCGTGCTGCAAACATGTTGGGAAAGCACACGCTTGATGCATGTAATCCGCATGCAGCAGAACGCCTGTAGCCGGGACAAGATTTGTGGGTGCTGGTCTGTGCATGGACAGCGATGTCACATATAAAGTTTAACAATAAACCAATTATAAAAATGTAAATCTTACCAATTCCTATATAGGGTTGCCACCTGGCCGGTATTTTACCGGCAGGCCGGTAAAAAATTAGCATCAGGCCAATGTTAAGTCTATGGAGACAGTACCAAGGCCGGTATTATTTTTAAGAAAAGGTGGCAACCCTAATGCTATATATTTTTTTAGAAAGCCCAGTAAGCATTTTACCTTTTGTGCCGTTCAAATTCAAACATCTCTCAGCACAAAAACTCTGTCTTCTAATTCAGGCTTCACAAACATCTTAACACCTCCTCTCCCAAGGACACCTTTACCCAAACTCAGAGACACAAAACAAACGGTTATTTATTGCACTGCCTTCGCAATCTCAGGAGGGGAAACAGCAAGACCTCTCGTAACCAAACCCCAGGTTTAACATGGCTGCATTTACCAGGAGAGGGGGGTGTATAAAAAAACCAAAGTGCCAACAGAGGCACCTTTACACCCCCACTTAAACGGACACCAATTAACATGTTTAGAATCTTTGCTCTGTATCGCTCTATCAGGGGGCGGACATGTTGTTTAGAATCTTTGCTCTACATATCTCTATCAGGGGGCAGACAAGTTGTTTTGAATCTTTTCTCTGTATAGCTCTATCAGGGGGCAGACATGTTTAGAATCTTTGCTCTGTATAGCTCTATCAGGGGGTGGACTTGTTGTTTAGAATCTTTGCTCTGTATAGCTCTATCAGGGGGCGGACATGTTGTTTAGAATCTCTGCTCTGTATAGTTCTATCAGGGGGCGGACATGTTTAGAATCTTTGCTCTGTATAGCTCTATCAGGGGCGGACATGTTGTTTAGAATCTTTGCTCTGTATAGCTCTATCAGGGGTGGACATGTTGTGTAGAATCTTTGCTCTGTATAGCTCTATCAGGGGGCGGACATGTTGTTTAGAATCTTTGCTCTGTATAGCTCTATCAGGGGGTGGACATGTTTAGAATCTTTGCTCTGTATAGCTCTATCAGGGGGCGGACATGTTGTTTAGAATCTTTGCTCTGTATAGCTCTATCAGGGGGAGGACATGTTTAGAATCTTTGCTCTGTATAGCTCTATCAAGGGGAGGACATGTTTAGAATCTTTGCTCTGTATAGCTCTATCAGGGGGCGGACATGTTGTTTAGAATCTTTGCTCTGTATAGCTCTATCAGGAGGTGGACATGTTGTTTGGGATCTTTGCTCTGTATAGCTCTATCAGGGGGCAGACATGCTGTTTAGTATCTTTGCTCTGTATAGCTCTATCAGGGGGTGGACATGTTGTTTAGAATCTTTGCTCTGTATAGCTGTATCAGGGGCCGGACATGTTGTTTAGAATCTTTGCTCTGTATTGCTCTATCAGGGGGTGGACATGTTGTTTAGAATCTTTGCTCTGTATAGCTCTATCAGGGGGCGGACATGTTTAGAATCTTTGCTCTGTATAGCTCTATCAGGGGGAGGACATGTTGGTTAGAATCTTTGTTCTGTATAGCTCTATCAGGGGGAGGACATGTTGTTTAGAATCTTTGCTCTGTATAGCTCTATCAGGGGGCGGACATGTTTAGAATGTTGGGTCAGAAGGAAGATCTGACTCTCCTGACCCAAGATTCTCCTTATTAGAGATATTTGGACAGAGAGGGCTCAGTAACGTACATTACTAGTATACTTTCATTAAGGGATTTCTATATAAACCATCTACACTTCATGTAATCTTTTATTTAAACACACGTCCATTTCTTGCTCCAGTTGTAGGAATATGTCTGCCAAAGAAGAGCAATGTGTATCAATAGCCTCCAGCCATTACTTAGCTTTGGAATTTATTATTTTTTATTAAATGTTCTGAAGATCTTTTACCAAGCTTGAAGTAGATTGAGACACAATCGGCACTTAGAGGGGCTTTCCAAGCCTTAACCCGGGATGTTACCAGGCTGCCAAGTGCAGCAGGTGGAAGGAGGTACGAGGTCAGGGAAAGGGAATAATACGCATTTCCTCTCCGGAATCAGAAAGCCGTGCGTCTGAGCAAACCCGATCATTTAAATGCCTTCTGTGCTGTCACTAGGCAACTGGAACCAGTGACCGTAATAACTGTGCAAACGTGGTGGAAGCCTAACGCCACACCGGGACCCACTGCTCTGGCACACCCGGTATAAAATAAACCCATTAATGGGACCCGTGAGAAGTGACGATGGCCTAGCTTTTATACTTCATCTGTTTATAAAAATAATCATTTGTATTGTACATAAGTTTAATTTGAACACAAATATCAAGTTTGCCGCTTAAGGATCTTCCCACTCAGTGATTGGTTTCGGATGACAATACTTGCAGGGAAACTGTACAGAGAGCACACCGGGTGTACAGCTGTATGCTTGGAATACTTCGGATACAGACAGGAGGAGGAGTTAAAGTGAGATTAATTCAGGTTAATGGCAAGAAAAAGGTAGTGATTCCGAAAATGTAATGAAGAGGGATGGCTGCATAAAATAGATTATTTTTTTTTCTGCTTGGAGTGGACATTTACTTTTACTAAGAGAGAGCTAACAGTGTACACAACCCTACACATGAAACTTAAACAGTAAGTATATTTATAGATGTATTAGCTGAAATGTATACTATGCAATCATGTGCAGGGATCCAAACCAAACATATAAACTGCAACAGTCCCATTAATCCTAATAAACAGCAAGGGTCTCATGTGAAATGCTGGACCCTGATAAGTCATTATCACTTTGCAAATTATCCTAGAGATGGTTTTTTCTTCCAGTTTATTGCACGAGATATATACATGCTGCAAAAACAAATCTAACAAATATATTTATTGGAGAACGTCTCAGCCCTGACACCCCACTAATATAAATCAGTCATTTACTCCAGTGATACATTTCCCATCTGCAGAACCCATCAATTATCTCGTCCTCGTTACTAAAACATGGAGTAAAAATCCATTTGAATTATAGGACTTGTCTCTCAAACGTGTAACATGTCCAGCTAATCATGGGGTGGGGGCTGGGAAACAATTAATAGCATCCATCTTAATCCAGAGCCAGTCTACTAGCACATTATGGCATGTCTCTTGGAATATTAGCAGTTTGCACGTTTAGCACTGAGTAGACTGATGGAAAACAGTTTCCAATGAATCCGAATCGACTCGGACGACTGCCAGCCTAATTTCAGCCGATGAGGAGACAAAGTGTGGGAGTCATTAGCCCATCTCGGAGGAATTAGGCTCAGGCAGTTGTAACGTGGTAAGAGCCAGCTAGCAGGACACTGCAGAGCAAATCAGACACAGGGTCAGATCAATATTTTCAATTTCTTGCGATCAATGGGCTGCTTGAACACGATGGAAACTTGTTAGCAATTGGCAGAATGTGTAAATGAAAAGTGAAACGCATTATTATTTGCTAAAAAGGAATCATCTTGTGGCTCTGGGCTACATTGGGGGGTGCGGGTGGGGGGATAAAAGGGAACTTACAGGGAGCGAAGAGGCTTCCGAACTAACAGAGCCGGGATCTTAAAGGAGAAACAGTCTATAAATGAACTGCTGGCAGGTTAGGAACGGTGATAACTGAGTGGATGCTGGAATTTACAGGAGGAAACTTCTTTTATGTTGGTGATGTCATAAGACATTGCATTGTTAAGAGTTCCTTCTGTGTACAAGAGCAGGATCACTTGGATTCCACACAATGTATTTAATTCCAGCAGCACAGGAAGTGATCAAATGAGACAAAACTTTATATCCTCAGTGTCTATATAATCAGTGCTGCTGCACCTGCAGTAAACATAAAGAGTAACCACTGGGGAGGGCTTGAGTCAAATAATAAAAATGTGATTTCTGTAGAATCAAATCACACCGTAAAAAAAGGCTGTGCAATATACAAGCAGTAATCATCATCTTGCACCGAAGTGAGTTTGGGAACTAGACCTTCCCTTTAAGTAGGCGTTCAGCCATAGGACGCTTTCGTTACGATCACTTTAATTCCGCCATGTATATCTGCACTGTGCGGATGGATGTTATATACACTTATAATAAACAATACCGCCTCCATTGTGCGGTCAGTGACCAGACTAATGGGAATGCAGTCTTTAAACCATACGGCCTTTAACACAAGAAATAAAGAATAGTAAAGCAGAGCCCATTAGGAGAAATGATTAATGGTGAATACGCACAGCAGCTTAGCGCCGTATTGGCGAGGATTCACGACGCATGGCATTTGTGTTTGAGCCGTTAAGTGCCCATAATACTCCCCTATTTTCCTCCTATTTAAACATCTTTCAAAGCAGCAAATTTATTCTGAGAATTTCAATATGATTTCCCAGTGGGAAGTCTGCTAATGGATATAAAGCCACGAAGATCATTTAAACAGGTGATTATCAGCACATGCGCAAATACCAACATAGAAAAGGACACAAGTGAACTCTTCACCCATTCTGTGCACGGGCCGGGACCCTGGGGTATGTATTACATAATAACCATTGCCAGATCACGCTGCACCGTGGGGCAGGTAGGTGGCATCTCTGTACCATTCCTACAGGTTTCATTCAATGCCCAAAACATATACCACAATGTGATAAGACACTTGGAAAAAGTGGACATTGTGGGAGGAGCAGGGAACAGCAGGCACATGGGACTGTAACACACGGCAAGGACCATAGCTAACCCGGAGAAGGACAATTATAAGAATATTACACCAGCGACCCATGTGCTAAACCTGGCACCGGTGAGAGAAGTGCACAGATTGCCTGCCAGAACCATCATGGCCAGTGTACTTGTAGGAATACCAGGTGTGGAGAGAAGGGCAGGACATATACACACATCCCCGCCTCTAATATTACACACACATCCCCGCCTCTAATATTACACACACATCCCCGCCTCTAATATTACACACACATCCCCGCCTCTAATATTACACACACATCCCCGCCTCTAATATTACACACACATCCCCGCCTCTAATATTACACACACATCCCCGCCTCTAATATTACACACACATCCCCGCCTCTAATATTACACACACATCCCCACCTCCGCCTCTAATATTACACACACATCCCCACCTCCGCCTCTAATATTACACACACATCCCCACCTCCGCCTCTAATATTACACACACATCCCCACCTCTAATATTACACACACATCCCCACCTCTAATATTACACACACATCCCCACCTCTAATATTACACACACATCCCCGCCTCTAATATTACACACACATCCCCGCCTCTAATATTACACACACATCCCCGCCTCTAATATTACACACACATCCCCGCCTCTAATATTACACACACATCCCCACCTCCGCCTCTAATATTACACACACATCCCCACCTCTAATATTACACACACATCCCCGCCTCTAATATTACACACACATCCCCGCCTCTAATATTACACACACATCCCCGCCTCTAATATTACACACACATCCCCGCCTCTAATATTACACACACATCCCCGCCTCTAATATTACACACACATCCCCACCTCTGCCTCTAATATTACACACACATCCCCACCTCTAATATTACACACACATCCCCACCTCTAATATTACACACACATCCCCGCCTCTAATATTACACACACATCCCCGCCTCTAATATTACACACACATCCCCGCCTCTAATATTACACACACATCCCCACCTCTGCCTCTAATATTACACACACATCCCCACCTCTAATATTACACACACATCCCCACCTCTAATATTACACACACATCCCCACCTCTAATATTACACACACATCCCCGCCTCTAATATTACACACACATCCCCGCCTCTAATATTACACACACATCCCCGCCTCTAATATTACACACACATCCCCGCCTCTAATATTACACACACATCCCCGCCTCTAATATTACACACACATCCCCGCCTCTAATATTACACACACATCCCCACCTCTAATATTACACACACATCCCCGCCTCTAATATTACACACACATCCCCGCCTCTAATATTACACACACATCCCCGCCTCTAATATTACACACACATCCCCGCCTCTAATATTACACACACATCCCCGCCTCTAATATTACACACACATCCCCGCCTCTAATATTACACACACATCCCCGCCTCTAATATTACACACACATCCCCGCCTCTAATATTACACACACATCCCCGCCTCTAATATTACACACACATCCCCGCCTCTAATATTACACACACATCCCCGCCTCTAATATTACACACACATCCCCGCCTCTAATATTACACACACATCCCCGCCTCTAATATTACACACACATCCCCGCCTCTAATATTACACACACATCCCCGCCTCTAATATTACACACACATCCCCGCCTCTAATATTACACACACATCCCCGCCTCTAATATTACACACACATCCCCGCCTCTAATATTACACACACATCCCCGCCTCTAATATTACACACACATCCCCGCCTCTAATATTACACACACATCCCCGCCTCTAATATTACACACACATCCCCACCTCCGCCTCTAATATTACACACACATCCCCACCTCCGCCTCTAATATTACACACACATCCCCACCTCCGCCTCTAATATTACACACACATCCCCACCTCCGCCTCTAATATTACACACACATCCCCACCTCCGCCTCTAATATTACACACACATCCCCACCTCCGCCTCTAATATTACACACACATCCCCACCTCCGCCTCTAATATTACACACACATCCCCACCTCCGCCTCTAATATTACACACACATCCCCACCTCCGCCTCTAATATTACACACACATCCCCACCTCCGCCTCTAATATTACACACACATCCCCACCTCCGCCTCTAATATTACACACACATCCCCACCTCCGCCTCTAATATTACACACACATCCCCACCTCCGCCTCTAATATTACACACACATCCCCACCTCCGCCTCTAATATTACACACACATCCCCACCTCCGCCTCTAATATTACACACACATCCCCACCTCCGCCTCTAATATTACACACACATCCCCACCTCCGCCTCTAATATTACACACACATCCCCACCTCCGCTGCGCCAACATCTCCCCTGCGCTCAGAGCCCGTCTCCCCTGCGCTCAGAGCCCGTCTCCCCTGCGCTCAGAGCCCGTCTCCCCTGCGCTCAGAGCCCGTCTCCCCTGCGCTCAGAGCCCGTCTCCCCTGCGCTCAGAGCCCGTCTCCCCTGCGCTCAGAGCCCGTCTCCCCTGCGCTCAGAGCCCGTCTCCCCTGCGCTCAGAGCCCGTCTCCCCTGCGCTCAGAGCCCGTCTCCCCTGCGCTCAGAGCCCGTCTCCCCTGCGCTCAGAGCCCGTCTCACACTACGCCAACATCTCCCCAGATCTCTTGTAAAAATATCGGGAGCATTTTATTGACATTTAAAACATACATCATGCAATTTGGAAACAAATGGCGGCTTTGTCTGTGGCTAATAATTACAATGCGTGGGTAAGAAACAAGTGCAGCTCACGGCTCTGTAAACAAGGGATTACTGTGCACATTATAACAATCAATAACTGCTCACGGTATTGTCAGGCAATTCGCTCATTTAGGACAATGGAGCCACAGATCTTCCACACAGTAACATTTCCAAGCGTTGTAATTCATTTTTATTCCTAAGAGCCCTTGGTATACACGTATAATCCCCATCATCCACTGACATACCTCCCATTACATGCAGTCAGTGCTTATAACACGTATAAACCCCATCATACACTGACATCCCTCCCATTACATGCAAGCAGTGCTTATAACACGTATAAACCCCATCATCCACTGACATCCCTCACATTACATGCAAGCAGTGCTTATAACATATATAAACCACATCATCCACTGACATCCCTCCCATTACATGCAAGCAGTGCTTATAACACGTATAAACCCCATCATCCACTGACATCCCTCACATTACATGCAAGCAGTGCTTATAACATATATAAACCACATCATCCACTGACATATCTCCCATTACATGCAGTCAGTGCTTATAACACGTATAAACCCCATCATACACTGACATCCCTCCCATTACATGCAAGCAGTGCTTATAACACGTATAAACCCCATCATCCACTGACATCCCTCACATTACATGCAAGCAGTGCTTATAACATATATAAACCACATCATCCACTGACATATCTCCCATTACATGCAGTCAGTGCTTATAACACGTATAAACCCCATCATACACTGACATCCCTCCCATTACATGCAGTCAGTGCTTATAACACGTATAATCCCCATCATCCACTGACATACCTCACATTACATGCAGTCAGTGCTTATAACACGTATAAACCCCATCATCCACTGACATACCTCCCATTACATGCAGTCAGTGCTTATAACACGTATAAACCCCATCATCCACTGACATACCTCCCGTTACATGCAAGCAGTGCTTATAACATGTATAATCCCCATCATCCACTGACATACCTCCCATTACATGCAGTCAGTGCTTATAACATATATAAACCCCATCATACACTGACATCCCTCACATTACATGCAAGCAGTGCTTATAACATGTATAAACCACATCATCCACTGACATAGCTCCCGTTACATGCAGTCAGTGCTTATAACACGTATAAACCACATCATCCACTGACATACCTCCCATTACATGCAAGCAGTGCTTATAACATGTATAAACCACATCATCCACTGACATACCTCCCGTTACATGCAAGCAGTGCTTATAACATGTATAATCCCCATCATCCACTGACATACCTCCCATTACATGCAAGCAGTGCTTATAACATGTATAAACCACATCATCCACTGACATACCTCCCGTTACATGCAAGCAGTGCTTATAACACGTATAAACCCCATCATCCACTGACATATCTCCCGTTACATGCAGGCAGTGCCTATAACACGTATGAACCCCATCATCCACTGACATATCTCCCGTTACATGCAAGCAGTGCCTATAACACGTATGAACCCCATCATCCACTGACATACCTCCCGTTACATGCAATCAGTGCTTATAACATATATAAACCACATCATCCACTGACATACCTCCCATTACATGCAGTCAGTGCTTATAACATATATAAACCCCATCATCCACTGACATATCTCCCGTTACATGCAGGAAGTGCCTATAACATGGATAAACCCCATCATCCACTGACATACCTCCCATTACATGCAAGCAGTGCTTATAACATATATAAACCCCATCATCCACTGACATACCTCCCGTTACATGCAAGCAGTGCCTATAACATGGATAAACCCCATCATCCACTGACATACCTCCCATTACATGCAGGCAGTGCCTATAACACGTATAAACCCCATCATCGACTGACATACCTCACATTACATGCAAGCAGTGCTTATAACATATATAAACCACATCATCCACTGACATACCTCCCGTTACATACAAGCAGTGCCTATAACACGTATAAACCCCATCATCCACTGACATATCTCCCGTTACATGCAGGCAGTGCCTATAACACGTATGAACCCCATCATCCACTGACATACCTCCCGTTACATGCAGTCAGTGCTTATAACATATATAAACCCCATCATCCACTGACATACCTCCCGTTACATGCAGGCAGTGCCTATAACACGTATAAACCCCATCATCGACTGACATACCTCACATTACATGCAAGCAGTGCTTATAACATATATAAACCCCATCATCCACTGACATACCTCCCATTACATGCAGTCAGTGCTTATAACATATATAAACCACATCATCCACTGACATACCTCCCATTACATGCAGTCAGTGCTTATAACATATATAAACCCCATCATCCACTGACATCCCTCACATTACATGCAGTCAGTGCTTATAACATATATAAACCACATCATCCACTGACATATCTCCCATTACATGCAGTCAGTGCTTATAACACGTATAAACCCCATCATCCACTGACATCCCTCACATTACATGCAATCAGTGCTTATAACATATATAAACCCCATCATACACTGACATACCTCCCATTACATGCAATCAGTGCTTATAACATGAATAATCCCCATGATCCACTGACATACCTCCCATTACATGCAATCAGTGCTTATAACATATATAAACCACATCATCCACTGACATACCTCCCGTTACATGCAAGCAGTGCCTATAACATGGATAAACCCCATCATCCACTGACATACCTCCCATTACATGCAGTCAGTGCTTATAACATATATAAACCCCATCATCCACTGACATACCTCCCATTACATGCAGTCAGTGCTTATAACACGTATAAACCCCATCATCCACTGACATACCTCCCATTACATGCAAGCAGTGCTTATAACACGTATAAACCCCATCATCCACTGACATACCTCCCATTACATGCAGTCAGTGCTTATAACATATATAAACCACATCATCCACTGACATACCTCCCGTTACATGCAGGCAGTGCCTATAACACGTATAAACCCCATCATCGACTGACATACCTCACATTACATGCAAGCAGTGCCTATAACATATATAAACCACATCATCCACTGACATACCTCCCGTTACATACAAGCAGTGCTTATGACATGTATAATCCCCATCATCCACTGACATACCTCCCGTTACATGCAAGCAGTGCTTATAACATGTATAATCCCCATCATCCACTGACATAGCTCCCGTTACATGCAGTCAGTGCCTATAACACGTATAAACCCCATCATCCACTGACATGCCTCACATTACATGCAAGCAGTGCTTATTACATATATAAACCACATCATCCACTGACATACCTCCCGTTACATGCAAGCAGTGCTTATAACACGTATAAACCCCATCATCCACTGACATATCTCCCATTACATGCAATCAGTGCTTATAACATATATAAACCCCATCATCCACTGACATACCTCCCATTACATGCAGTCAGTGCTTATAACATATATAAACCCCATCATCCACTGACATACCTCCCATTACATGCAGTCAGTGCTTATAACACGTATAAACCCCATCATACACTGACATACCTCCCATTACATGCAAGCAGTGCTTATAACACGTATAAACCCCATCATCCACTGACATACCTCCCATTACATGCAGTCAGTGCTGATAACATATATAAACCACATCATCCACTGACATACCTCCCGTTACATGCAGGCAGTGCCTATAACACGTATAAACCCCATCATCCACTGACATACCTCCCATTACATGCAATCAGTGCTTATAACATATATAAACCACATCATCCACTGACATACCTCCTGTTACATACAAGCAGTGCTTATGACATGTATAATCCCCATCATCCACTGACATACCTCCCGTTACATGCAAGCAGTGCTTATAACATGTATAATCCCCATCATCCACTGACATAGCTCCCGTTACATGCAGTCAGTGCCTATAACACGTATAAACCCCATCATCCACTGACATGCCTCACATTACATGCAAGCAGTGCTTATAACATATATAAACCCCATCATACACTGACATACCTCCCATTACATGCAATCAGTGCTTATAACATGTATAATCCCCATGATCCACTGACATACCTCCCATTACATGCAATCAGTGCTTATAACATATATAAACCACATCATCCACTGACATCCCTCACATTACATGCAAGCAGTGCTTATAACATATATAAACCCCATCATCCACTGACATACCTCCCATTACATGCAATCAGTGCTTATAACATATATAAACCCCATCATCCACTGACATACCTCCCATTACATGCAAGCAGTGCTTATAACACGTATAAACCCCATCATCCACTGACATCCCTCCCATTACATGCAGTCAGTGCTTATAACATATATAAACCCCATCATCCAATGAGGGCGGCTGCCCGCGCGTCTCACAATGAGGGCGACTGCCCGCGAGTATTATTTCCTGTTTAATGTTATTTCAGGTTAACTTCAAAAAACATGAACTTGTGAACTTCTATATCTATCACAGACTCCACAGCAATAAAACTCACAGTAATGTGCAGCGTGTGAGTGTATCACAGACTCCACAGCAATAACACTCCCAGTAATGTGCGGCGTGTGAGTGTATCACAGACTCCACAGCAATAACACTCCCAGTAATGTGCAGCGTGTGAGTGTATCACAGACTCCACAGCAATAACACTCCCAGTAATGTGCAGCGTGTGAGTGTATCACAGACTCCACAGCAATAACACTCCCAGTAATGTGCAGTGTGTGAGTGTATCACAGACTCCACAGCAATAACACTCCCAGTAATGTGCGGTGTGTGAGTGTATCACAGACTCCACAGCAATAACACTCCCAGTAATGTGCGGTGTGTGAGTGTATCACAGACTCCACAGCAATAACACTCCCAGTAATGTGCGGCGTGTATCACAGACTCCACAGCAATAACACTCCCAGTAATGTGCAGTGTGCGAGTGTATCACAGTAATGTGCAGTGTGCGAGTGTATCACAGTAATGTGCAGCGTGCGAGTGTATCACAGTAATGTGCAGCGTGCGAGTGTATCACAGTAATGTGCAGCGTGCGAGTGTATCACAGTAATGTGCAGCGTGCGAGTGTATCACAGTAAGGTGCAGCATGCGAGTGTATCACAGTAAGGTGCAGTATGTGAGTGTATCACAGTAAGTTGCAGTATGTGAGTGTATCACAGTAAGGTGCAGTATGTGAGTGCATCACAGTAAGGTGCAGTATGTGAGTGCATCACAGTAAGGTGCAGTGTGTGAGTGTATCACAGTAAGGTGCAGTGTGTGAGTGTATCACAGTAAGGTGCAGTATGTGAGTGTATCACAGTAAGGTGCAGTATGTGAGTGTATCACAGTAAGGTGCAGTATGAGAGTGTATCACAGTAAGGTGCAGTATGTGAGTGCATCACAGTAAGGTGCAGTGTGTGAGTGCATCACAGTAAGGTGCAGTGTGTGAGTGCATCACAGTAAGGTGCAGTGTGTGAGTGTATCACAGTAAGGTGCAGTGTGTGAGTGTATCACAGTAAGGTGCAGTATGTGAGTGTATCACAGTAAGGTGCAGTATGTGAGTGTATCACAGTAAGGTGCAGTATGTGAGTGTATCACAGTAAGGTGCAGTATGTGAGTGCATCACAGTAAGGTGCAGTGTGTGAGTGTATCACAGTAAGGTGCAGTGTGTGAGTGTATCACAGTAAGGTGCAGTATGTGAGTGTATCACAGTAAGTTGCAGTATGTGAGTGTATCACAGTAAGGTGCAGTATGTGAGTGCATCACAGTAAGGTGCAGTATGTGAGTGCATCACAGTAAGGTGCAGTGTGTGAGTGTATCACAGTAAGGTGCAGTGTGTGAGTGTATCACAGTAAGGTGCAGTATGTGAGTGTATCACAGTAAGGTGCAGTATGTGAGTGTATCACAGTAAGGTGCAGTATGAGAGTGTATCACAGTAAGGTGCAGTATGTGAGTGCATCACAGTAAGGTGCAGTGTGTGAGTGCATCACAGTAAGGTGCAGTGTGTGAGTGCATCACAGTAAGGTGCAGTGTGTGAGTGTATCACAGTAAGGTGCAGTGTGTGAGTGTATCACAGTAAGGTGCAGTGTGTGAGTGTATCACAGTAAGGTGCAGTGTGTGAGTGTATCACAGTAAGGTGCAGTATGTGAGTGTATCACAGTAAGGTGCAGTATGTGAGTGCATCACAGTAAGGTGCAGTATGTGAGTGTATCACAGTAAGGTGCAGTGTGTGAGTGTATCACAGTAAGGTGCAGTATGTGAGTGTATCACAGTAAGGTGCAGTATGTGAGTGTATCACAGACTCCACAGCATTATAAACTATAATGGGCCTCTGTCCATTGGAACACAGGAGGGATGCTGCTGATAAGGGGCCTCTGTCCATTGGAACACAGGAGTGATGCTGCTGATAATGGGCCTCTGTCCATTGGAACACAGGAGTGATGCTGCTGATAATGGGCCTCTGTCCATTGGAACACAGGAGTGATGCTGCTGATAATGGGCCTCTGTCCATTGGAACACAGGAGGGATGCTGCTGATAATGGGCCTCTGTCCATTGGAACACAGGAGGGATGCTGCTGATAATGGGCCTCTGTCCATTGGAACACAGGAGTGATGCTGCTGATAATGGGCCTCTGTCCATTGGAACACAGGAGTGATGCTGCTGATAATGGGCCTCTGTCCATTGGAACACAGGAGTGATGCTGCTGATAATGGGCCTCTGTCCATTGGAACACAGGAGTGATGCTGCTGATAATGGGCCTCTGTCCATTGGAACACAGGCGTGATGCTGCTGATAATGGGCCTCTGTCCATTGGAACACAGGAGTGATGCTGCTGATAATGGGGCTCTGTCCATTGGAACACTGGCGATGCTGCCGATAATGGGCCTCTGTCCACTGGAACACAGGAGTGATGCTGCTGATAATGGGCCTTTGTCCACTGGAACACAGGAGTGACGCTGCTGATAATGGGCCTCTGTCCACTGGAACACAGAAGTGATGCTGCTGATAATGGGCCTCTGTCCATTGGAACACAGGAGTGATGCTGCTGATAATGGGCCTCTGTCCATTTGAACACAGGAGTGATGCTGCTGATAATGCGCCTCTGTCCATTGGAACACAGGAGTGATGCTGCTGATAATGGGCCTCTGTCCATTGGAACACAGGAGTGATGCTGCTGAAAATGGCCCTTTGTCCATTGGAACACAGGAATGATGCTGCTGATAATGGGCCTCTGTTCATTGGAACACAGGAGTGATGCTGCTGATAATGGGCCTCTGTCCACTGGAACACAGGAGGGATGCTGCTGATAATGGCACTTTGTCCATTGGAACACAGGAGAGATGCTGCTGATAATGGGCCTCTGTCCATTGGAACACAGGAGTGATGCTGCTGCTAATGGCCCTTTGTTCATTGGAACACAGGAGTGATGCTGCTTATAATGGGCCTCTGTCCATTGGAACACAGGAGATATGCTGCTGATAATGGCACTTTGTTCATTGGAACACAGGAGCAATGCTGCTGATAATGGGCCTCTGTCCATTGGAACACAGGAGCGATGCTGCTGATAATGTGGCTCTGTTCATTGGAACACAGGAGTGATGCTGCTGATAATGGGCCTCTGTCCATTGGAACACAGGAGCGATGCTGCTGATAATGGGCCTCTGTCCATTGGAACACAGGAGCGATGCTGCTGATAATGTGGCTCTGTCCATTGGAACACAGGAGTGATGCTGCTGATAATGGGCCTCTGTCCATTGGAACACAGGAGCGATGCTGCTGATAATGGGCCTCTGTCCATTGGAACACAGGAGCGATGCTGCTGATAATGGGCCTCTGTCCATTGGAACACAGGAGTGATGCTGCTGATAATGGGCCTCTGTCCATTGGAACACAGGAGTGATGCTGCTGATAATGGGCCTCTGTCCATTGGAACACAGGAGTGATGCTGCTGATAATGTGGCTCTGTCCATTGGAACACAGGAGTGATGCTGCTGATAATGGGCCTCTGTCCATTGGAACACAGGAGTGATGCTGCTGATAATGGGCCTCTGTCCATTGGAACACAGGAGTGATGCTGCTGATAATGTGGCTCTGTCCATTGGAACACTGTATTTCTCATCCATTCAGTGTGATTTTAATGGACAAATGTGCTTTTTTTAAATGACCCTGTACTGTTGAGCTGTAGAGTAAGTTTGACGCCATTTGCCAGAGGGGCGAATCATCAAGTGCAGGGGCGCACAGATGCAGTATGTCATAACCGGCCAGGGCGGGTAATGGATGGTGTTTTTAGAAGATGAGGCAGTTGCCATGGAGAGACTGATGCTAAGAAGATGTGGCCCCGGGGACATTGCACAATCTCATATCTGGAATACCTGGGTATTAAGGAGCTTGAAACATGCCAGCAGGAAAGACTACCATAGATTGGATCTAAAATCTGCCAAATCAGACAGTGTGGACGAAAATAAAATCCATCTGCCCCAAATAAGATTAGATCCCAGACATGCCCTGCTATATGTCCAATCATTTTACTTTCCTTAAAGAGGCTCTGTCACCTAAACATTGCTTACACTGAATGGAAATAACAAATGTAACAAATGCTGTATCACTGTCAGTGTCTGTATAGACTGATGGGAGTTATACTGTATCACTGTCACTGTCTGTATAGACTGATGGGAGTTATACTGTATCACTGTCAGTGTCTGTATAGACTGATGGGAGTTATACTGTATCACTGTCACTGTCTGTATAGACTGATGGGAGTTATACTGTATCACTGTCACTGTCTGTATAGACTGATGGGAGTTATACTGTATCACTGTCACTGTCTGTATATACTGATGGGAGTTATACTGTATCACTGTCACTGTCTGTATATACTGATGGGAGTTATACTGTATCACTGTCACTGTCTGTATATACTGATGGGAGTTATACTGTATCACTGTCACTGTCTGTATATACTGATGGGAGTTATACTGTATCACTGTCAGTGTCTGTATATACTGATGGGAGTTATACTGTATCACTGTCAGTGTCTGTATATACTGATGGGAGTTATACTGTATCACTGTCAGTGTCTGTATATACTGATGGGAGTTATACTGTACCACTGTCAGTGTCTGCGTCACTATATAATGATGGGAGTTACACTATGTGTCTGTGTCACTGTATAATGATGGGAGTTACACTGACAGTGTCTGCGTCACTATATAATGAAGGGAGTTATACTGTATGTGTCTGCGTCACTATATAATGATGGTGCCATACTGACGGATCAAAAAGCCATCCTGGTGGATCCAGGACCCGGGACCCTTACTGATGGATCCAGAAGCCATCCTGGTGGATCCAGAAGCCATCCTGGTGGATCCAGAAGCCATAATGGTGGATCCAGAGGCCTTGATAGGAAGCCGCTTGTCTACTGTAATATTTTGTTTAGTTTTTTTATCCCGAAGCAATATTCCCCCTCCTCGGCCCACTCGAGGGTTACAGACCCCAGTGTTTGTAATATGGAATTCCCCATGTCCTGAGCCACAGAGTGACCTCATCCTGTGAGTCACCCCTCCCACCAGAGGATGATAACGGGGGGCGCGACTATTGGAATATCTGGACAGGAGCTCTGAAGATGAAATGCATCTATGGAGGAGACAAAGCCAAGCATTTACTCACACCGCGTACTACAGCCTTACTGGAGTGGTAGATACATGGAGGACTGCAGGAAGAGGTGGCCAGGTTGGGAATCTGCAGAATGAATATGAAACATGGCTCATTTTAAAGATGTAAACAGTATAAGCGTCAAAATCTCTGTGATGTATAAGTGATTACTGCCCCTGGGAGGTGGAATTTTAAATATAATATAATATAATTATATATATATATATATATATATATATATATATATATATATATATATATATATAGATATATCGGTCGTTACGCTGAAGATGTACAAACGCTGCAGGCAAAAGCAAACAGCAAACAAAAAATACAGAGCAAAAAAACACACAACAAACCTCTCTTTTAAACAAACAGATGTGTTTCCCCCGTTGGAGGGGGAGAAATAAATAAACTAATGATGGGGGGGGGGGGGGGGGGAGGAGAGGAACAATCAGTAAGACTGCTTTCCATAAATGACTAGAAGAGGTATATAACCCCCAAACATACTACAGACCACCCTTCGATGGATTGAATGAAGGTGCTTGTAACAGTGAGGGGGCAGCTGGCAGTGCGAGGGGCAGGATCTCTAGTGGACAAACTGTTCTGATCTCTGGTTACGGCTAATCCTTCCCCATTTATATTTAGTATTATCACATTCTCAGCCTTTAGCCCACTGCCTTTCCCATCTATGATAACCATGTCTATGAATTTATTTTATGTTTCGGAGCAGGTCGGGTTACCGGCTCTGACCCCTGTACAGTTACCATCCTTACAGATCATGTGTCTGGCACTGAACTCCTGCATGTTGCTGTGAGACTGACACAGAGGATAGTATGTAATAACAGAGGGAAAACAGGTCATGTCACATCTGGTATTTACTATCTACACAATAACCTGGGATAACTGCAGACAGACACCAGAAACCTCTACTACAAGCAGAGTCACACGGCACAGCTCCACCATGTTGTACATGTGTTTAGTATGTGAGACACACTTACTTTTACTATAAAACTATTATTGAAGATACTTTCAGCGGGGCTTCTAAATTCACTGACATTCCAATGAGGAGGGGCTTGGAGAGATGGGAGGGGCTTGGAGAGATGGGAGGGGCTTGGAGAGGGAGTGTTTGTGGTGGGTTAGTGTATCGCTGTTGGCCCTCGCGGTATAATGATTGCAATATTAGAGAGCGGTATAAGCGAGCGCAGCAGGAAACGTCGCTGTGTGTTTGTGGTGGGTTAGTGTATCGCTGTTGGCCCTCGCGGTATAATGATTGTAATATTAGAGAGCGGTATAAGCGAGCGCAGCAGGAAACATCGCTGCTGTTGGCTGTCGCAGGAGAATAATGATTGTAAACAGACAGCCGGAGAGATGTAATTCTCCTTTGGCTTCTGTAACGTCACTTCTGGTATTGTACATGATCATGTTAAACACACGATGTAACACGCCAGGAAGTCCCAGGTGGAGTATCAGATGGGGGGGATTTATTTATCCCAGCGCCACCCCTTGCCAGTCACGGCCCCTGTGACACTTGCTTGGCTAATGCATGAATATTATATCTAATGATTGCTGGGGAGCTGGCGGCCTGGCTGACACAGTGCCCAGCGAGTCATGATGCCCAGCGTTGGCAATGCACTGATAAAGCCTTGCAGCTCCCCGGCTGTACTGCTCCCACAGAAGGAAAGTATGAATTACTGTTATAGGGAGCAGAGATCAGCTAATCTCCTGTCCCCCAACCCCCCCCCCCCCCCACCCCCCAGTCATCCGGCAGGAAGCCAGGGGGGCTGCAAACTTTCTGCCAGCAGCAGCTGACATTCACATCACCACAAGTGTCTCTTTTTCTTCCAGACATTTTGTTCCATTTGGCTGTGAAGATCACATGACATATGCGAACGCCGCGAGGATTGTCTCTGCCTCCAGTTTGCCCCGACAGGCTGGACAAGTGCAGGGAGGGGGCAATCCTTCTTTCCATTACATCACCCAACCAGCGAAAGAGGAGGGGGGTGCGCGGGGGAACACAGCTGCTGTCAGTCGCATTACCATCTGCTTTCCCCTTTTCACTGCAAGCGGCTTCTCTCTCCAGCCTCCTACTGTTACTCATTGAGCAGAGCGCAGCAAGGAGCAAAGAATTAATTACTCCGAGCAGAGACCGGGCCAGCGGAATCTGACCTGGGCAACCACACTGCACCTTTCAAACTTCAGTCACGTGGTCTGCGCAACCGTTACAGGGACGCGACGGGAGCTTGAATCGCTTCCGACAACAAAAAATAACCTCACACTGCGAGTCAGGGATTCAGATTAAAGAATAACTTTAACCTTTAGACTCACCACTGTACAACTGAGAGCCCCTAGCGTGACCAGAAACTTGCTGTTTATCCTCTGAGTGGAAGCTGCCATGTTTCCTTCAGATACCGGCAGCTTGGTCTGGTCGGCGACTCTCCCAGCATAGATCTTAACTAGGTCCCCTCTGTGGATCTCCTTTGAAAATGAGGGTCTCTCTCTGCACTTGAAGAAAGACCCCTGCTCCTTGCACACCCCGCTCTGATTGGCGGTGCAATGCGCAGATCCACGCTGGGTTCACGCTGGAGAAGGGGGGCACTGTTTTTTAACTCTTGGCCCTTAAAAAACAAAAATGGATTGTGTTCTAAAAATGAAACGAAACGTTTCATCTGAAGTGATAATAAATGGATTGGCTACCTTCCACCCAGCCTGACGAACAGCATTATAAACACAGCATCCAGGAGCTTCTCTAACACATTTACCATGCACACGGCTGGCTCGGCGACTGGCAGGATTGGAGAGCGATAAAATCATCAAACTAAATAAAACATGGTCTTGAGTAAAGAAATAATTAAATCACTTCTCTACTTTCTCACCCCTGGCAGAACGGAGCCACGCTGTGGATATCACTATACACAACATGCAGACACTACACTGTGCAGGAACTGCACTACTGTTCTTACAGCGACACATTTAAAGGTAACCTAGCCAGGCCCAAGCTGGAGAGCCACTGATTACTGGATAGGGAATCTGCCCACATTATGACTGGAAGGACTGGTGACTGATGCAATGCCATTAATTAAGGGTAAAATCTACGCACTGGTCTTCAATGGGATTTTTAATAACTGGAACATTTCTACATGGTTAATTTACACAAAACCAAACTAATTTACATTTAAAGCTGTAATATTTGTCATATACATTTAAAGAGACAGTCACTTTTCTTACAAATTCGATTTCATTTAGAGAATAAAAAAAAAATGTAATGACGTCATTTTATTGCTCTTTTTCTGGCAGCGTTTAGATCATTGTGGTCCGTGAATTCAATCCCAGCTATTTGTTAGTAAATCTAATCAGCCAATCAGAAAGCAGTTTTGTTACCTGGCTTGACCAACGTCGGATACATTGACTGGCTGTCTTTATAAATATTTGTCCTGCCCCGCTATAATTCCCTGATGTGTTTACATGTAATATTAATGTGTAACATGGAACACGCCTGGCAAAAGAACGTCCAAAACTACTATTCCCGATACAATCTTTTATAAACTATAAATATGATCTCTGTATCGTCTGCAGTCGCTGGTAGATTGTTATCAATCTAGAGAGAGAACTAAATTCTCTACAAACTCAACCAGTTATTTAGAAACAGACTGTCACCAGCAGATAAGAACCATTCAGCCATAAGGTCTCCCAATAATCTGAATCATTTCATTAGTCCCTGGCCTTATCTTATATCTAGGATAGCCTTATACCTATCCCATGCATGCTTAAACTCCTTCACTGTATTAACCTCTACCACTTCTACTGGAAGACTATTCCATACATCCACTACCCTCTCCGTAATGTAATACTTTCATTAGTCCCTGGCCTTATCTTATATCTAGGATAGCCTTATACCTATCCCATGCATGCTTAAACTCCTTCACTGTATTAACCTCTACCACTTCTACTGGAAGACTATTCCATACATCCACTACCCTCTCCGTAATGTAATACTTTCATTAGTCCCTGGCCTTATCTTATATCTAGGATAGCCTTATACCTATCCCATGCATGCTTAAACTCCTTCACTGTATTAACCTCTACCACTTCTACTGGAAGACTATTCCATGCATCCACTACCCTCTCAGTAATGTAATACTTTCATTAGTCCCTGGCCTTATCTTATATCTAGGATAGCCTTATACCTATCCCACGCATGCTTAAACTCCTTCACTGTATTAATCTCTACCACTTCTACTGGAAGACTATTCCATACATCCACTACCCTCTCAGTAATGTAATACTTTCATTAGTCCCTGGCCTTTATCTTATATCTAGGATAGCCTTATACCTATCCCATGCATGCTTAAACTCCTCACTGTATTAACCTCTACCACTTCTACTGGAAGACTATTCCATACATCCACTACCCTCTCAGTAAAGTAATCCTTTCATTAGTCCCTGGCCTTATCTTATATCTAGGATAGCCTTATACCTATCCCATGCATGCTTAAACTCCTTCACTGTATTAACCTCTACCACTTCTACTGGAAGACTATTCCATACATCCACTACCCTCTCAGTAATGTAATACTTTCATTAGTCCCTGGCCTTATCTTATATCTAGGATAGCCTTATACCTATCCCATGCATGCTTAAACTCCTTCACTGTATTAACCTCTACCACTTCTACTGGAAGACTATTCCATACATCCACTACCCTCTCAGTAATGTAATACTTTCATTAGTCCCTGACCTTATCTTATATCTAGGATAGCCTTATACCTATCCCATGCATGCTTAAACTCCCTCACTGTATTGATAAATGTAATTAGTAAAGCAGTGGGTATTTCCCTGACTGTAAGGGTCTCTCTCTCTGTCTCTCTGTTACAGGGCATAATGCAGACACTTGCGCAGCTGCCACGTGGGATTACATATAAAAAGGGGGTAAAATAAAGTGTTAATGATTACAAGAGATATTTCAATTTCGCTTCCCCTTCAGAAAGTTTGGGTAAAGAGCAGGTCAGTGTCCCGGAGTGAAACAGACTGTGAGGAATGAACTAGTAAATCAGCTTCCAGGCTGCTGGTTACAAAGCAACAGGAAAAAGCAAGCAAGAAGTCACATCACTGCTTGCTAAACCACGCTGGAGAATAAGAGGGTCCCACCCCCAAAACTAACAGACAAAGCCACTAATAGAGGGAATTCTGCCAAATCCTCGGACGAGTCGCAGGTGATGGCATCCATAAAGAAATGACAAGATGATGTCTATCAACGTATGAATGAACACTCAACATCCAGCAAAGCTGTAACGTGAATCAGTGATGTACCATTTACAGAGCAGGTGAGTGGCTGGTGTGTATCAAGACACGGCATACAGACTGGTCTGCTCGCCAGTAGACTTACCATACATTTTGCCTTCGTCGGACAGTATAATTTTCCTCCTGCCACAGGGGGGGTAAATGGCCAGCGCTTCCTGAAAGCTCTGCTCAATGTCCGGGCTCCACACGCCCTCTGCATCGTTATCCATGGGTTTATCGTTTGAGTCGCTCATTCTCTCAATGTCTTCGGCAGGACTCTCGCTGCCGCTCCAGCTGCTCGGCTCCATGGTGGCGGTTGGGACCTCCAAGCCGAGGCCAGGACGTGGTACACACAGAACCCTGCAAGAGCAAGCGGGAGAGGTTAAAATCACACAGCAAGCTCCGCCAAGCTCTATCTAGGCATGTCTTAAAGTCGCTAAAGTTATGTTAAAAATCCTCTGCTGTTCTTCCAAAGTACATCTGATTTGTATCTTTGCAGATGTTGGCGCATACCGTCAAGGTCAGCGTGGGCTCAGTCAGGGCCTCGCCCCACGCTGTTTAATCGGGGGGCTCACAGTCGCTCTCTTTTGGTGCAGAGAGATACCTTTGTTTCCAAAAGTCAACAGAGGAGTGGTAACGCCAGCCCCGACGCTTCCCGAGGAACGACCGAGGAACGCCAGCCCCGACATTTCCCGAGGAACGACCGAGGAACGCCAGCCCCGACGCTTCCCGAGGAACGACCGAGGAACGCCAGCCCCGACGAACGACCGAGGAACGCCAGCCCCGACGCTTCCCGAGGAACGACCGAGGAACGCCAGCCCCGACGCTTCCCGAGGAACGACCGAGGAACGCCAGCCCCGACGCTTCCCGAGGAACGACCGAGGAACGCCAGTCCCGACGCTTCCCGAGGAACGACCGAGGAACGCCAGCCCCGACAAACGACCGAGGAACGCCAGCCCCGACGCTTCCCGAGGAACGACCGAGGAACGCCAGCCCCGACGCTTCCCGAGGAACGACCGAGGAACGCCAGCCCCGACGCTTCCCGAGGAACGACCGAGGAACGCCAGCCCCGACGCTTCCCAAGGAACGACCGAGGAACGCCAGCCCCGATGCTTCCCAAGGAACGACCGAGGAACGCCAGCCACGACGCTTCCCGAGGAACGCCAGCCCCGACGCTTCCCGAGGAACGCCAGCCCCGACGCTTCCCGAGGAACGCCAGCCCCGACGCTTCCCGAGGAACGACCGAGGAACGCCAGCCCCGACGCTTCCCGAGGAACGACCGAGGAACGCCAGCCCCGACGCTTCCCGAGGAACGACCGAGGAACGCCAGCCCCGACGCTTCCCAAGGAACGACCGAGGAACGCCAGCCCCGACGCTTCCCAAGGAACGCCTGCCCCGACGCTTCCCGAGGAACGCCAGCCCCGACGCTTCCCGAGGAACGCCAGCCCCGACGCTTCCCGAGGAACGCCAGCCCCGACGCTTCCCGAGGAACGACCGAGGAACGCCAGCCCCGACGCTTCCCAAGTAATGATAGCCCCGATGATAGAGTTTACTGTCCCTTTAATAGCTGCAAAGAATGGTGCAGGTCATATAATGGATAAAACAATGGAAATTGTAACTAGACACAAACTCATGACATAAACCTACAACCTTTCATACAGCACACCAGAGACCAATTCAGACAGCAAGCTCTTGGGACCAGAGGCCTTGGTATCACCTCCTCCAGTTAACATTCTCTTGATGTCGCAATGAGGATGATGTTAGAAAAATAACAAAACAAAAAGAAATTCAAACCGTCCGGTATGAAAATAATGTGAGGAATGCGCAGTTTAACCCTTTCTTCATCAGCAGGTGATTAATCATTCTTGGCAGACCCCACAGGCACACTCAGCAGTTAACGTCAGAGCGCTCCTAGTGCGAGGGGTACAGTCGTGCTAGGCAATTGCAGATTAGAGTGTGTTCTTTGTGCAGCGTATTAGTGTAAACTGAAAGATAGCATCAAATGTAAACACTTTAAATACAAACGCTTTCATAAAACACCTATCAGGAGGTGAACATGTTGTTTAGAATCGTTGCTCTGTATAGCTCTATCAGGGGGAGGACATGTTTAGAATCTTTGCTCTGTATAGCTCTATCAGGGGGCGGACATGTTTAGAATCTTTGCTCTGTATAGCTCTATCAGGGGGTAGACATGTTATTTAGAATCTTTGCTCTGTATAGCTCTATCAGGGGGTAGACATGTTATTTAGAATCTATGCTCTGTATAGCTCTATCAGGGGGAGGACATGTTCAGAATCTTTGCTCTGTATAGCTCTATCAGGGGGCGGACATGTTGTTTAGAATCTTTGCTCTGTACAGCTCTATCAGGGGGTAGACATGTTATTTAGAATCTTTGCTCTGTATAGCTCTATCAGGGGGTAGACATGTTATTTAGAATCTATGCTCTGTATAGCTCTATCAGGGGGTAGACATGTTATTTAGAATCTTTGCTCTGTATAGCTCTATCAGGGGGTAGACATGTTATTTAGAATCTTTGCTCTGTATAGCTCTATCAGGGGGTGGACATGTTGTTTAGAATCTTTGCTTTGTATAGCTCTATCGGGGGTGGACATGTTGTTTAGAATCTTTTCTCTGTATAGCTCTATCAGGGGATGACATGTTGTTTAGAATCTTTGCTCTGTATATATCTTTCAGGGGCGGACATGTTTAGACTCTTTGCTCTGTATAGCTCTATCAGGGGGCAGACATGTTGGTTAGAATCTTTGCTCTGTATAGCTCTATCAGGGGGCGGACATGTTGTTTAGAATCTTGGTCTGATCTTGCAGCATCTTGGTTCAGGTGACCAATATGACCCAAGATTATAAACATGTCTGCCCCCCGATAGAGCTATAAGGTCTGAATAAGGTGCTTTACTTATATTCTTTCATTAAAACATTTACATTTAAAATGCCTACACTTGATGCAATATTTCAATTAAACACAGGTTAATGTTTTGCCAACAGTTGTCCTTTTTAAGTTGTGTATTTACAGTATACTAATAACCTCTTGGTTAACAGTCCCAAAAGAGTAAATGCCCCTCAGGGCAAAAACAGAAGTTATACCACTGACTGCTTCACTGTAACTCCCATAACCCTTACCAAGGCTGAGGCTGATGGGTGTGGTAGCAGGGACATTTTACCGAAAGCCAGGTTTAAAATAATCTGTCCATTCCCCCATTGCAGATCCTGAGAGAGACGGCACAACGTACACACCCCCTGCCCGCAATAAACACTGGGCCAGCAGCGGAGATAAGGCTCCCCAGAGACTGCACAATGTACACACCCCCTGCCCGCAATAAACACTGAGCCAGCAGCGGAGATCAGGCTCCCCAGAGACTGCACAATGTACACACCCCCTGCCCGCAATAAACACTGGGCCAGCAGCGGAGATCAGGCTCCCCAGAGACGGCACAACGTACACACCCCCTGCCCGCAATAAACACTAGGGCAGCAGCGGAGATCAGGCTCCCCAGAGACGGCACAACGTACACACCCCCTGCCCGCAATAAACACTGGGCCAGCAGCGGAGATCAGGCTCCCCAGACACTGCACAACGTACACACCCCCTGCCCGCAATAAACACTGGGCCAGCAGAGGAGATCAGGCTCCCCAGAGACGGCACAACGTACACACCCCCTGCCCGCAATAAACACTGGGCCAGCAGCGGAGATCAGGCTCCCCAGAGACGGCACAACGTACACACCCCCTGCCCGCAATAAACACTGGGCCAGCAGCGGAGATCAGGCTCCCCAGAGACGGCACAATGTACACACCCCCTGCCCGCAATAAACACTGGGCCAGCAGCGGAGATCAGGCTCCCCAGAGACGGCACAACGTACACACCCCCTGCCCGCAATAAACACTGGGCCAGCAGCGGAGATCAGGCTCCCCAGAGACGGCACAACGTACACACCCCCTGCCCGCAATAAACACTGGGCCAGCAGCGGAGATCAGGCTCCCCAGAGACGGCACAACGTACACACCCCCTGCACACAATAAACACTGGGCCAGCAGCAGAGATCAGCCTCCCCAGAGACTGCACAACGTACACACCCCCTGCCCGCAATAAACACTGGGCCAGCAGCGGAGATCAGGCTCCCCAGAGACGGCACAACGTACACACCCCCTGCCCGCAATAAACACTGAGCCAGCAGCGGAGATCAGGCTCCCCAGAGACGGCACAACGTACACACCCCCTGCCCGCAATAAACACTGAGCCAGCAGCGGAGATCAGGCTCCCCAGAGACGGCACAACGTACACACCCCCTGCCCGCAATAAACACTGAGCCAGCAGCGGAGATCAGGCTCCCCAGAGACGGCACAACGTACACACCCCCTGCCCGCAATAAACACTGAGCCAGCAGCGGAGATCAGGCTCCCCAGAGACTGCACAATGTACACACCCCCTGCCCGCAATAAACACTGGGCCAGCAGCGGAGATCAGGCTCCCCAGAGACGGCACAACGTACACACCCCCTGCCCGCAATAAACACTGGGCCAGCAGCGGAGATCAGGCTCCCCAGAGACGGCACAACGTACACACCCCCTGCCCGCAATAAACACTGGGCCAGCAGCGGAGATCAGGCTCCCCAGAGACTGCACAATGTACACACCCCCTGCCCGCAATAAACACTGGGCCAGCAGCGGAGATCAGGCTCCCCAGAGACGGCACAACGTACACACCCCCTGCCCGCAATAAACACTGGGCCAGCAGCGGAGATCAGGCTCCCCAGAGACGGCACAACGTACACACCCCCTGCCCGCAATAAACACTGGGCCAGCAGCGGAGATCAGGCTCCCCAGAGACGGCACAACGTACACACCCCCTGCCCGCAATAAACACTGGGCCAGCAGCGGAGATCAGGCTCCCCAGAGACGGCACAACGTACACACCCCTGCCCGCAATAAACACTGGGCCAGCAGAGGGGATCAGGCTCCCCAGAGACGGCACAATGTACACACCCCCTGCCCGCAATAAACACTGGGCCAGCAGCGGGGATCAGGCTCCCCAGAGACTGCACAATGTACACACCCCCTGCCCGCAATAAACACTGGGCCAGCAGCGGAGATCAGGCTCCCCAGAGACGGCACAACGTACACACCCCCTGCCCGCAATAAACACTGGGCCAGCAGCGGAGATCAGGCTCCCCAGAGACTGCACAATGTACACACCCCCTGCCCGCAATAAACACTGGGCCAGCAGCGGAGATCAGGCTCCCCAGAGACGGCACAACGTACACACCCCCTGCCCGCAATAAACACTGGGCCAGCAGATGAGATCAGGCTCCCCAGAGACTGCACAACGTACACACCCCTGCCCGCAATAAACACTGGGCCAGCAGAGGGGATCAGGCTCCCCAGAGACTGCACAATGTACACACCCCCTGCCCGCAATAAACACTGGGCCAGCAGCGGAGATCAGGCTCCCCAGAGACTGCACAACGTACACACCCCCTGCCCGCAATAAACACTGGGCCAGCAGAGGAGATCAGGCTCCCCAGAGACGGCACAACGTACACACCCCCTGCCTGCAATAAACACTGCGCCAGCAGCGGAGATCAGGCTCCCCAGAGACGGCACAAAACCCAATAAATTATTTCACCAAATGAACTTGCAGGCCCAGCGACGGGGAGCGCGGTAAACAGGACACTGGTATTTTAATTAGTCTGATTTCCTAATGACAGCCGCAGAAGGCAGCTCGTTAACACCTGGAATACAGAGACAACCGAAAGCTGGGGGCGTAAGTGGGTCAGGCATAGGTGAAACATCACTGCTAATCAATTAATACCCCATCAAAGGGCTCCAGGTTATAACCACAGCAACCAACGGATCCAAACGTTCAAATCAGGATCAATAATCACAGAGGGGAATTAAATAGCCCATGTTATTAGGACAATTACAAGTTAGGAGTCAAGAGGTCTGGCTCCAGGGAATTGTCAAACTTTGATAATGAGCATAATAATAATAATAATAATAATAATAATAATATCCAAAGGAATTGTGGAACTGCACTGCAAATGTAAAGGGTGAAAAGGGCAAGGCCTGAATAAAAATCCCTGGCCCGGAGCCGGCGCCTGAATAAAAATCCCTGGCCCGGAGCCGGCGCCTGAATAAAAATCCCTGGCCCGGAGCCGGCGCCTGAATAAAAATCCCTGGCCCGGAGCCGGCGCCTGGATAAAAATCCCTGGCCCGGAGCCGGAGCCTGAATAAAAATCCCTGGCCCGGAGCCGGAGCCTGAATAAAAATCCCTGGCCCGGACAGCAGGGCGTCTTGTGTGTTTATTAGACGATGATAATAATAATAATGTTTGGGGGTTGCTGTGTCTCTGCTGCAGGGGTAATGGGATGAATAGGACAAGCTGGTGCTGGATTATCACATTGCTGTATGGATTGGGGTCTGCACTTAATTCCTTCAGCTTCTATAGCTACAGTCGAACACGAATAAATACAGAAATCGAAAAGTCGAGAATAATCTCCAATCTTCTAGCTTTCCATAGGAAAGTATATTTACGTATTTGTCTTTGTCTTTTTGGTCATTTTGGACTTGCATTCTATAGCTACAGGTTTGAGATTATAAACATTTTGTAAAAGTTACACATAAACCTTAATGATCTGGCATGCAATGAGATAAGCAAGTAAAGGGTTAAAGCTTGTATTACAATTCTATTTTCTGTTCACAGGCTCTTTAAATGGCTGGATAGAGCAGCTCATGACATATAGCACTGGGTACAGAGCATAGAAGGGAGTAACATACTAAGTTAGACAACAGACTGGTACATGAGGTAGAGAGCCCTGCTCGCAAGCTTACAATCTAGAGGAACAGACTGGTACATGAGGTAGAGAGCCCTGCTCACAGAGCTTACAATCTAGAGGAACAGACTGGTACGTGAGAAAGAGAGCACAGCTCGCAGAATTTAAAATCTAGAGGAACAGACTGGTACATGAGGTAGAGAGCCCGGCTCACAGAGCTTTGTCTCAGAGGATGGAGCCGTCTCATGGACAGCCAGTGCACACAGACGTTTGGATACAAAGGCCCTGAACCTCTAGGAGCACTGATCCACTGTACCAACTAGACACACATCATCCATCGTCATACTGCCCCCTACAGGTAGCACACATCATCCATCATCATAGTGCCCCCTACAGGTAGGGATCTCTACAGCATCCAAGGTGCCCCCAACAGGCAATATCTGGACTTCTGGATGAACAGGAGGCTGAATTTACAATTAATTATTATTTTTAAACCAAATCAAACATTTTTTGACAGACTAGTAAATCCATTTATTCTGACTTTAATGTAATTTGGATCACAGACTGACAAGCTTCTAACATTTCCACAAGACCTAATTAGCAATATTAAGAGGTTAATTGCACTGAAAAAGAAATAACAGACAGGTGCAAAAACCAGCCCCGCGTCTCACCCCCATAATCAAATAAACTCCCCCTAATTCTCAATATTTGGGAAAAACATGTTGAATGCAGACACACGTTTAGCCACTTATTCCAAATACAAAAGAAAACACTTTTTGAAATGGAAAAATTGACGATTCTGACGACACTTATAGAATAAAATAAACTTTCTATTCAAACCTAATTGTGTTGGTCAGCGCATGCAAATATTGTCACAATTAAAATCCATCAGGTCACCTTTCTTCTAGTCCTCTCCCATCTGATAATCGCAGAGATAATGACATTAATTCTACCTTCAAATCAAACTGCAGCAGCTTCAAAAGCAAAATGTCTTCTTCCGCAGGCTGGCTTTATTGTGGACATTATTCTAAATTAGAAACAGCAAAATACAGAACAGACCTGACGACACAGAGTAATACACCATTTATAATCGCTTTACATTTCAGGCTACATGGAAAGGTTTTACCTGGAAACAAAGCTTTGTATCCCAGACCCAAAACATCAGGGGCTTTGGTAACCCTACTAGGTGCAAATCCTCCAAGATTTGCAAGCTATGTATGCAGTATTTGGATTTATGTCCAGTTATATATTTGTATTATTGTTTAATCATACATTCCATCTTACTGTAAAACAGAGGAGAGACATTGTATAATACATGACAGTATATACAGGTAGAGCAATCCCATATTTATATCAAACGGTCTCTTGGCGATAATATGGCTGTGTGGGGGGATCACATTGCTGCTGTGTGGGGGGATCACATTGCTGCTGTGTGGGGGGATCACATTGCTGCTGTGTGGGGGGATCACATTGCTGCTGTGTGGGGGGATCACATTGCTGCTGTGTGGGGGGATCACATTGCTGCTGTGTGGGGGGATCACATTGCTGCTGTGTGGGGGATCACATTGCTGCTGTGTGGGGGATCACATTGCTGCTGTGTGGGGGATCACATTGCTGCTGTGTGGGGGATCACATTGCTGCTGTGTGGGGGTACACGGTAAGGGTCTGTGTCAGTCTAAACACTGCTTATACTGGGAATACAGAGAATATGAAAAATCATCTACACATTGTGGTCGGCAGAACTGCAGCAAATGTATAAAAGAAGAAAAACATATGGTTTACATGTGTCCGTGCCGTCTCCTGCTTATGACATCACCTGTCTCCTGCTGATGACATCACCTGTCTCCTGCTGATGACATCACCTGTCTCCTGCTGATGACATCACCTGTGGCTTGATATGCAAATTTGGGAAAATGTGTTAATTTGCATATCAAGTCACAGGTGATGTCATAAGCAAGAGACAGCCCGGACCCATTGATGCAATGCTACGAGCACAATGTATAGATCATTTTTCATTCAGTACATTACTTAGGAAGAGAGCGCGTCTGTAATAATAAGAGGTTTTATGAATTTCCAAGTGACAAAATGGCCGCAGTGACCCACTTGTGTGACCCACGCAGGGAAGTAAGCGCAGGGCTGTTTGCCAGTTATGTTTTAACCAGTGATAAGTTCTTTATCTGGCGCGGCTGTGGTTATTGTCACTTCCGTGGCTCCCCGGCTGTAATGAGGGGCTACGGATTAAGCTGCAGCTCTGGAATGAATCCACAAAGTGTATTAACCCGGCAGGAAAGTGCCATTCAGCACCACAGCCACAATGAAACAATCATTACCGACCCCAATCATTACCGCAAGCTGCTCTCACACACAGTATTAAACACACAACAACACAAGAAAAGACAGAACTTTTCAATTTATCCCAAGATAATGGCGCCATGCTTAGACGTCAAGGAACAATCATTTGCGCCAATTAATTTGCAAATGCATTGGTGGAACTATTGAAGAAATCCCTTTAATTATTTATACTAATCTGTATGCATCGGAGAGCCCGGTAGTTAGAAGGCGGAGGGCCGGGCGGGCTGGGAACGTGGCGGGAGACAGGGAAAAGGTGCAATTGCGGTCTCACTTTTCCCACACTTTTATATGTGCCTGCATTATACCTGCCCCAGACCACGTGGCACTAACCCCGTTTCCTTATAGCTGTCCCCCCTCCATGTTGCACCATCCCCCCTCCATGTTGCACCATCCCCCCTTCCCTACACCTGCGTCGCACCTCCCCCTTTCCTTACACCTGCCCCCTGCGTCGCACCTCCCCCTTTCCTTACACCTGCCCCCTGCGTCGCACCTCCCCCTTTCCTTACACCTGCCCCCTGCGTCGCACCTCCCCCTTTCCTTATTCCTGCCCCCTGCGTCGCACCTCCCCCTTTCCTTATTCCTGCCCCCTGCGTCGCACCTCCCCCTTTCCTTATTCCTGCCCCCTGCGTCGCACCTCCCCCTTTCCTTATTCCTGCCCCCTGCGTCGCACCTCCCCTTTCCTTATTCCTGCCCCCTGCGTCGCACCTCCCCCTTTCCTTATACCTGCCCCCTGCGTCGCACCTCCCCCTTTCCTTATTCCTGCCCCCTCATCGCACCTCCCCCTTTCCTTATACCTGCCCCGTGTCACACCTCCCCTCATAATAAGAGTATAGAGCGGAATTTTATTCTCTAGTCTATAGGATCTGCCTGGGTACGTGGCAGACACTACAAGCAAGACAAGCACACACCTTGTTTATGCTAGAGGCTGGGGAGATCAGACTTGCAAACAAAACAGTCCGAGTATTACGGACACCAAAAGTTCTTGTACCCAATAGGTGCAAAAAAACTAAATCCAGTTCAAGGGATTTGGGTGCTGGGACCATGCAGAAACAGACATTTTCCGGTGCCACACTGCACCTGGCAGTGAGCTGGTTACACATCAGGTGTGAGTGTGAAGTGACCCCCCCAGCCCAATGCACTGTGTGCCAGGAATGCTCCACATCTACAATATCGGAGGATATCCCTCTAGACTGACTTGAAAATCAAGTTTAATCCGCCATGTATCTCACCAGAAACCACAAACACACCCTCCTCACACATCACAAGCGCACTGTGGACAGGCACACAAACCCAGAACCAAACCCTCCACCAGACAAGCCCGCAAAAATCTCAGGGCTACCACCACTACTGCAAGGGATTCTGGGTAGTCATATCTCACTGTACCTGTCATGAAGAGAATCATGACAGCCTGTATAACTGGGGTTCTTGGAGGGCCCTGAGGGACTATGGACTCTCTGTGGGTCAAGAATCACCCCCTCCTGAAGGAGCATGCCCTAGGCCCCACTGGCTCTGGAAGGGGTTATAGCATTCTCAAAGGACATAACATTGTCCTACTTGTTCCTCCACTGCTAGTGGTCCTGTCTACTATTTGGGTACAAAGAGCAAGGGTCCAGGAAAGACTTGCTGGATGGATGCTGAGGTGTAATCGGGGGCTAAGGAGGGGATTTCACACAATGGACAGAGGGGCTACTGGCCTTGGTTAGCCATCCTGTTATAACATATGCAAGTGAGGATGACCACCTTTTTTTAATATTTTTTTTTTAATATCTTTTCACTATATACATAAACCCCTTTGGAGAATGCCTGCTGTACTAGACAGTCTGTACACATAGCCTGGGACAGAGGTGCAGAGTCAGATAACCTCTCATGCACGGCTGTACTAGACAGTCTATACACATAGCCCGGGACAGAGGTGCAGAGTCAGATAACCTCTCATGCACAGCTGTACTAGACAGTCTATACACATAGCCCGGGACAGAGGTGCAGAGTCAGATAACCTCTCATGCACAGCTGTACTAGACAGTCTATACACATAGCCCGGGACAGAGGTGCAGTCAGATAACCTCTCATGCACGGCTGTACTAGACAGTCTGTACACATAGCCTGGGACAGAGGTGCAGTCAGATAACCTCTCATGCACAGCTGTACTAGACAGTCTATACACATAGCCCAGGGACAGAGGTGCAGAGTCAGATAACCTCTCATGCACAGCTGTACTAGACAGTCTATATACATAGCCTGGGACAGAGGAGCAGTCAGATAACCTCTCATGCACAGCTGTACTAGACAGTCTATACACACAGCCCAGGACAGAGGAGCAGAGTCAGATAACCTCTCATACACAGCTGTACTAGACAGTCTATACACATAGCCCGGGACAGAGGTGCAGAGTCAGATAACCTCTCATGCACGGCTGTACTAGACAGTCTATACACATAGCCCAGGACAGAGGTGCAGAGTCAGATAACCTCTCATGCACAGCTGTACTAGACAGTCTATACACATAGCCTGGGACAGAGGTGCAGAGTCAGATAACCTCTCATGCACGGCTGTACTAGACAGTCTATACACATAGCCTGGGACAGAGGTGCAGAGTCAGATAACCTCTCATGCACGCTGTACTAGACAGTCTATACACATAGCCCAGGACAGAGGTGCAGAGTCAGATAACCTCTCATGCACGGCTGTACTAGACAGTCTATACACATAGCCCAGGACAGAGGTGCAGAGTCAGATAACCTCTCATGCACAGCTGTACTAGACAGTCTATACACATAGCCCAGGACAGAGGTGCAGAGTCAGATAACCTCTCATGCACGGCTGTACTAGACAGTCTATACACATAGCCCAGGACAGAGGTGCAGAGTCAGATAACCTCTCATGCACGGCTGTACTAGACAGTCTATACACATAGCCCGGGACAGAGGTGCAGAGTCAGATAACCTCTCATGCACAGCTGTACTAGACAGTCTATACACATAGCCTGGGACAGAGGTGCAGAGTCAGATAACCTATCATGCACAGCTGTACTAGACAGTCTATACACATAGCCCGGGACAGAGGTGCAGAGTCAGATAACCTCTCATGCACGGCTGTACTAGACAGTCTATACACATAGCCCAGGACAGAGATGCAGAGTCAGATAACCTCTCATGCACAGCTGTACTAGACAGTCTGTACACATAGCCCAGGACAGAGGAGCAGAGTCAGATAACCTCTCATGCACAGCTGTACTAGACAGTCTATACACATAGCCCAGGACAGAGGTGCAGAGTCAGATAACCTCACATGCACGGCTGTACTAGACAGTCTGTACACATAGCCCGGGACAGAGGTGCAGAGTCAGATAACCACTCATGCACGGCTGTACTAGACAGTCTATACACATAGCCTGGGACAGAGGTGCAGAGTCAGATAACCTCTCATGCACGGCTGTACTAGACAGTCTATACACATAGCCTGGGACAGAGGTGCAGAGTCAGATAACCTATCATGCACAGCTGTACTAGACAGTCTATACACATAGCCCGGGACAGAGGTGCAGAGTCAGATAACCTCTCATGCACAGCTGTACTAGACAGTCTATACACATAGCCCAGGACAGAGATGCAGAGTCAGATAACCTCTCATGCACAGCTGTACTAGACAGTCTGTACACATAGCCCAGGACAGAGGAGCAGAGTCAGATAACCTCTCATGCACAGCTGTACTAGACAGTCTATACACATAGCCCAGGACAGAGGTGCAGAGTCAGATAACCTCACATGCACGGCTGTACTAGACAGTCTGTACACATAGCCCGGGACAGAGGTGCAGAGTCAGATAACCACTCATGCACGGCTGTACTAGACAGTCTATACACATAGCCTGGGACAGAGGTGCAGAGTCAGATAACCTCTCATGCACGGCTGTACTAGACAGTCTATACACATAGCATGGGACAGAGGTGCAGAGTCAGATAACCTCTCATGCACGGCTGTACTAGACAGTCTGTACACATAGCCTGGGACAGAGGTGCAGAGTCAGATAACCTCTCATGCACAGCTGTACTAGACAGTCTATACACATAGCCCAGGACAGAGGTGCAGAGTCAGATAACCTCTCATGCACAGCTGTACTAGACAGTCTGTACACATAGCCCAGGACAGAGGTGCAGAGTCAGATAACCTCTCATGCACAGCTGTACTAGACAGTCTATACACATAGCCCAGGACAGAGGTGCAGAGTCAGATAACCTCTCATGCACAGCTGTACTAGACAGTCTGTACACATAGCCCAGGACAGAGGTGCAGAGTCAGATAACCTCTCATGCACAGCTGTACTAGACAGTCTATACACATAGCTCGGGACAGAGGTGCAGAGTCAGATAACCTCTCATGCACAGCTGTACTAGACAGTCTATACACATAGCCCAGGACAGAGGTGCAGTGTCAGATAACCTATCATGCACAGCTGTACTAGACAGTCTGTACACATAGCCTGGGACAGAGGTGCAGAATCAGATAACCTCTCATGCACAGCTGTACTAGACAGTCTATACACATAGCCCGGGACAGAGATGCAGAGTCAGATAACCTCTCATGCACAGCTGTACTAGACAGTCTGTACACATAGCCCAGGACAGAGGTGCAGAGTCAGATAACCTCTCATGCACAGCTGTACTAGACAGTCTATACACATAGCCCAGGACAGAGGTGCAGAGTCAGATAACCTCTCATGCACAGCTGTACTAGACAGTCTATACACATAGCCCAGGACAGAGGTACAGAGTCAGATAACCTCTCATGCACAGCTATACTAGACAGTCTGTACACATAGCCTGGGACAGAGGTGATGAGTCAGATAACCTCTCATGCACAGCTATACTAGACAGTCTATACACAGAGCCCAGGGACAGAGGTGCAGAGTCAGATAACCTCTCATGCACAGCTGTACTAGACAGTCTATACACATAGCCCAGGACAGAGGTGCAGAGTCAGATAACCTCTCATGCACGGCTGTACTAGACAGTCTATACACATAGCCCAGGGACAGAGGTGCAGAGTCAGATAACCTCTCATGCACAGCTGTACTAGACAGTCTGTACACATAGCCAGGGACAGAGGTGCAGAGTCAGATAACCTCTCATGCACAGCTGTACTAGACAGTCTGTACACATAGCCCAGGACAGAGGTGCAGAGTCAGATAACCTCTCATGCATGGCTGTACTAGACAGTCTATACACATAGCCTGGGACAGAGGTGCAGAGTCAGATAACCTCTCATGCACGGCTGTACTAGACAGTCTATATACATAGCTTGGGACAGAGGCGCAGAGTCAGATAACCGAGGGTCTCTGGGTTAAATCCCCCCCGCCCCTTTCTTTCTTTCATTGCCTGCCATTCAGGTTGTATTCATGATAAGGGACAGTATTCATTTATCTCTTTATTTGGAAACCTGTCTCCCTTTATAGTTGGGAATATATAAATAAATAAGCCATCCAGACACTTTGAAGTCTGCGATACCTTTTACTGCACCAGCTTCAAAGTTACCGAAATAATGAATTATACATGATCCCTGGACAGCAGGAGATCTCTCCGTTTACCCCAAGAGATGGTGGGTGAGATAAAACCCTGATCAGATCATGATCAATAACAAGCAGTTAAACCTCTCTATACTGAACATCAGAGCAAAATGAAATACAAAATATAGTACTCCGGCCAGACTGATGGAACTAAACGTGTTATAATAACATTTTTACATTTAAAAGGTGCGATTACCACTCATTATATCAACTTTAGAATTATGATGACCTGGGCCGACCCTGGAATAGAACCTGTGGCCCAGAGGTCGGACAATACCTCATGTAGCGGTAGCTGAAACCATCTGTGCGAGAGAGGAGATCCTTAATGAATAGCGTATAACTATCCTCCAAATACTGTCATTCATACACTGTACGAGGAGAAATGCCAGAACCAGAGGAGCATTACTATAATGAGAGAGCAGTGGATGCATGGAATAGTCTTCCAAACAGAGGTGGTGAAGGTTAATTCAGGAATTTAATGTAAGAAAGTATTACATTACTGAGAGGGTAGTGGATGCATGGAATAGTCTTCCAGTAGAAGTGGTAGAGGTTAATACAGTGATGGAGTTTAAGCATGCATGGGATAGGTATAAGGCTATCCTAGATATAAGATAAGGCCAGGGACTAATGAAAGTATTACATTACTGAGAGGGTAGTGGGTGCATGGAATAGTCTTCCAGTAGAAGTGGTAGAGGTTAATACAGTGAAGGAGTTTAAGCATGCATGGGATAGGTATAAGGCTATCCTAGATATAAGATAAGGTCAGGGACTAATGAAAGTATTACATTACTGAGAGGGTAGTGGATGTATGGAATAGTCTTCCAGTAGAAGTGGTAGAGGTTAATACAGTGATGGAGTTTAAGCATGCATGGGATAGGTATAAGGCTATCCTAGATATAAGATAAGGCCAGGGACTAATGAAAGTATTACATTACTGAGAGGGTAGTGGATACATGGAATAGTCTTCCAGTAGAAGTGGTAGCGGTTAATAAAGTGAAGTAATGTGAGAAAACATTAATTTACAGAGTGGGTGGTGGATGCATGGAATAGTCTTCCAGCAGAAGTGGTAGAGGGTAATACAGTGATGGAGTTTAAGCATGCATGGGATAGGTATAAGGCTATCCTAGATATAAGATAAGGTCAGGGACTAATGAAAGTATTACATTACTGAGAGGGTAGTGGATGTATGGAATAGTCTTCCAGTAGAAGTGGTAGAGGTTAATACAGTGAAGGAGTTTAAGCATGCATGGGATAGGTATAAGACTATCCTAGATATAACATAAGGCCAGGGACTAATGAAAGTATTACATTACTGAGAGGGTAGTGGATGTATGGAATAGTCTTCCAGTAGAAGTGGTAGAGGTTAATACAGTGAAGGAGTTTAAGCATGCATGGGATAGGTATAAGGCTATCCTAGATATAAGATAAGGCCAGGGACTAATGAAAGTATTACATTACTGAGAGGGTAGTGGATACATGGAATAGTCTTCCAGTAGAAGTGGTAGCGGTTAATAAAGTGAAGTAATGTGAGAAAACATTAATTTACAGAGTGGGTGGTGGATGCATGGAATAGTCTTCCAGCAGAAGTGCTGCTCTATTACATTGCCTACCTACCTCTGAAATTATTACTCCTCAATCACTTTCCTCAGATGTTTTTATAGTTTATCTATATCATTTGACATTTGGTTTATCCCTCCAGGAGCATCAACCCTGCTGCAAATCTCTGTATCATCAGCAAAAAGACATAAATTACCAACAAGACCTTCTGCAATATCACTAATAACAATATTATAGAGAATGGGTCCAAGAACAGACCCCTGAGGTACCCCACTAGTAACAAGACCTTCTGCAATATCACTAATAACAATATTATAGAGAATGGGTCCAAGTACAGACCCCCGAGGTACCCCACTAGTAACAAGACCTTCTGCAATATCACTAATAACAATATTATAGAGAATGGGTCCAAGTACAGACCCCCGAGGTACCCCACTAGTAACAAGACCTTCTGCAATATCACTAATAACAATATTATAGAGAATGGGTCCAAGTACAGACCCCCGAGGTACCCCACTAGTAACAAGACCTTCTGCAATATCACTAATAACAATATTATAGAGAATGGGTCCAAGTACAGACCCCTGAGGTACCCCACTAGTAACAAGACCTTCTGCAATATCAGTAATAACAATATTATAGAGAATGGGTCCAAGTACAGATCCCTGAGGTACCCCACTAGTAACAAGACCTTCTGCAATATCACTAATAACAATATTATAGAGAATGGGTCCAAGTACAGACCCCTGAGGTACCCCACTAGTAACAAGACCTTCTGCGATATCACTAATAACAATATTATAGAGAATGGGTCCAAGTACAGACCCCTGAGGTACCCCACTAGTAACAAGACCTTCTGCAATATCGCTAATAACAATATTATAGAGAATGGGTCCAAGTACAGATCCCTGAGGTACCCCACTAGTAACAAGACCTTCTGCAATATCACTAATAACAATATTATAGAGAATGGGTCCAAGTACAGATCCCTGAGGTACCCCACTAGTAACAAGACCTTCTGCAATATCACGAATAACAATATTATAGAGAATGGGTCCAAGTACAGACCCCTGAGGTACCCCACTAGTAACAAGACCTTCTGCAATATCACTAATAACAATATTATAGAGAATGGGTCCAAGTACAGACCCCTGAGGTACCCCACTAGTAACAAGACCTTCTGTAATATCACTAATAACAATATTATAGAGAATGGGTCCAAGTACAGCTCCCTGAGGTACCCCACTAGTAACAAGACCTTCTGCAATATCACTAATAACAATATTATAGAGAATGGGTCCAAGTACAGATCCCTGAGGTACCCCACTAGTAACAAGACCTTCTGCAATATCACTAATAACAATATTATAGAGAATGGGTCCAAATACAGACCCCTGAGGTACCCCACTAGTAACAAGACCTTCTGCAATATCACTAATAACAATATTATAGAGAATGGGTCCAAGTACAGACCCCCGAGGTACCCCACTAGTAACAAGACCTTCTGCAATATCACTAATAACAATATTATAGAGAATGGGTCCAAGTACAGACCCCTGAGGTACCCCACTAGTAACAAGACCTTCTGCAATATCACTAATAACAATATTATAGAGAATGGGTCCAAGTACAGATCCCTGAGGTACCCCACTAGTAACAAGACCTTCTGTAATATCACTAATAACAATATTATAGAGAATGGGTCCAAGTACAGATCCCTGAGGTACCCCACTAGTAACAAGACCTTCTGCAATATCACTAATAACAATATTATAGAGAATGGGTCCAAGTACAGACCCTGAGGTACCCCACTAGTAACAAGACCTTCTGCAATATTACTAATAACAATATTATAGAGAATGGGGCCAAGTACAGACCCCTGAGGTACCCCACTAGTAACAAGACCTTCTGCAATATTACTAATAACAATATTATAGAGAATGGGTCCAAGTACAGATCCCTGAGGTACCCCACTAGTAACAAGACCTTCTGCCATATCACTAATAACAATATTATAGAGAATGGGTCCAAGTACAGACCCCTGAGGTACCCCACTAGTAACAAGACCTTCTGCAATATCACTAATAACAATATTATAGAGAATGGGTCCAAGTACAGACCCCTGAGGTACCCCACTAGTAACAAGACCTTCTGCAATATCACTAATAACAATATTATAGAGAATGGGTCCAAGTACAGATCCCTGAGGTACCCCACTAGTAACAAGACCTTCTGCAATATCACTAATAACAATATTATAGAGAATGGGTCCAAGTACAGATCCCTGAGGTACCCCACTAGTAACAAGACCTTCTGCAATATCACTAATAACAATATTATAGAGAATGGGTCCAAGTACAGACCCCCGAGGTACCCCACTAGTAACAAGACCTTCTGCAATATCACTAATAACAATATTATAGAGAATGGGTCCAAGTACAGACCCCCGAGGTACCCCACTAGTAACAAGACCTTCTGTAATATCACTAATAACAATATTATAGAGAATGGGTCCAAGTACAGCTCCCTGAGGTACCCCACTAGTAACAAGACCTTCTGCCATATTACTAATAACAATATTATAGAGAATGGGTCCAAGTACAGACCCCTGAGGTACCCCACTAGTAACAAGACCTTCTGCAATATCACTAATAACAATATTATAGAGAATGGGTCCAAGTACAGATCCCTGAGGTACCCCACTAGTAACAAGACCTTCTGCAATATCACTAATAACAATATTATAGAGAATGGGTCCAAGTACAGACCCCTGAGGTACCCCACTAGTAACAAGACCTTCTGTAATATCACTAATAACAATATTATAGAGAATGGGTCCAAGTACAGACCCCTGAGGTACCCCACTAGTAACAAGACCTTCTGCAATATCACTAATAACAATATTATAGAGAATGGGTCCAAGTACAGATCCCTGAGGTACCCCACTAGTAACAAGACCTTCTGTAATATCACTAATAACAATATTATAGAGAATGGGTCCAAGTACAGATCCCTGAGGTACCCCACTAGTAACAAGACCTTCTGTAATATTACTAATAAAACTATTAAATAGAATAGGTCCAAGTACAGACCCCTGAGGTACCCCACTAGTAACAAGACCTTCTGTAATATTACTAATAAAACTATTAAATAGAATAGGTCCAAGTACAGACCCCTGAGGTACCCCACTAGTAACAAGACCTTCTGTAATATTACTAATAAAACTATTAAATAGAATAGGTCCAAGTACAGACCCCTGAGGTACCCCACTAGTAACAAGACCTTCTGCAATATCACTAATAACAATATTATAGAGAATGGGTCCAAGTACAGCTCCCTGAGGTACCCACTAGTAACAAGACCTTCTGCAATATCACTAATAACAATATTATAGAGAATGGGTCCAAGTACAGATCCCTGAGGTACCCCACTAGTAACAAGACCTTCTGTAATATCACTAATAACAATATTATAGAGAATGGGTCCAAGTACAGACCCTGAGGTACCCCACTAGTAACAAGACCTTCTGCAATATCACTAATAACAATATTATAGAGAATGGGTCCAAGTACAGATCCCTGAGGTACCCCACTAGTAACAAGACCTCCTGCAATATCACTAATAACAATATTATAGAGAATGGGTCCAAGTACAGCTCCCTGAGGTACCCCACTAGTAACAAGACCTTCTGAAATATCACTAATAACAATATTATAGAGAATGGGTCCAAGTACAGCTCCCTGAGGTACCCCACTAGTAACAAGACCTTCTGCAATATCGCTAATAACAATATTATAGAGAATGGGTCCAAGTACAGACCCTGAGGTACCCCACTAGTAACAAGACCTTCTGCAATATCACTAATAACAATATTATAGAGAATGGGTCCAAGTACAGATCCCTGAGGTACCCCACTAGTAACAAGACCTTCTGCAATATCACTAATAACAATATTATAGAGAATGGGTCCAAGTACAGATCCCTGAGGTACCCCACTAGTAACAAGACCTTCTGCAATATCACTAATAACAATATTATAGAGAATGGGTCCAAGTACAGCTCCCTGAGGTACCCCACTAGTAACAAGACCTTCTGTAATATTACTAATAAAACTATTAAATAGAATAGGTCCAAGTACAGACCCCTGAGGTACCCCACTAGTAACAAGACCTTCTGTAATATTACTAATAAAACTATTAAATAGAATAGGTCCAAGTACAGACCCCTGAGGTACCCCACTAGTAACAAGACCTTCTGTAATATTACTAATAAAACTATTAAATAGAATAGGTCCAAGTACAGACCCCTGAGGTACCCCACTAGTAACAAGACCTTCTGCAATATCACTAATAACAATATTATAGAGAATGGGTCCAAGTACAGCTCCCTGAGGTACCCACTAGTAACAAGACCTTCTGTAATATCACTAATAACAATATTATAGAGAATGGGTCCAAGTACAGATCCCTGAGGTACCCCACTAGTAACAAGACCTTCTGTAATATCACTAATAACAATATTATTATAGAGAATGGGTCCAAGTACAGACCCCTAAGGTACCCCACTAGTAACAAGACCTTCTGCAATATCACTAATAACAATATTATAGAGAATGGGTCCAAGTACAGATCCCTGAGGTACCTCACTAGTAACAAGACCTTCTGCAATATCACTAATAACAATATTATAGAGAATGGATCCAAGTACAGACCCCCGAGGTACCCCACTAGTAACAAGACCTTCTGCCATATCACTAATAACAATATTATAGAGAATGGGTGCAAGTACAGATCCCTGAGGTACCCCACTAGTAACAAGACCTTCTGCAATATCACTAATAACAATATTATAGACAATGGGTCCAAGTACAGACCCCTGAGGTACCCCACTAGTAACAAGACTTTCTGCAATATCACTAATAACAATATTATAGAGAATGGGTCCAAGTACAGATCCCTGAGGTACCCCACTAGTAACAAGACCTTCTGCAATATCACTAATAACAATATTATAGAGAATGGGTCCAAGTACAGCTCCCTGAGGTACCCCACTAGTAACAAGACCTTCTGCAATATCACTAATAACAATATTATAGGAAATGCGTCCAAGTACAGCTCCCTGAGGTACCCCACTAGTAACAAGACCTTCTGCGATATCACTAATAACAATATTATAGAGAATGGGTCCAAGTACAGACCCCCGAGGTACCCCACTAGTAACAAGACCTTCTGCAATATCACTAATAACAATATTATAGAGAATGGGTCCAAGTACAGATCCCTGAGGTACCCCACTAATAACAAGACCTTCTGCAATATCACTAATAACAATATTATAGAGAATGGGTCCAAGTACAGCTCCCTGAGGTACCCCACTAGTAACAAGACCTTCTGCGATATCGCTAATAACAATATTATAGAGAATGGGTCCAAGTACAGATCCCTGAGGTACCCCACTAGTAACAAGACCTTCTGCAATATCACTAATAACAATATTATAGAGAATGGGTCCAAGTACAGATCCCTGAGGTACCCCACTAGTAACAAGACCTTCTGCAATATCACTAATAACAATATTATAGAGAATGGGTCCAAGTACAGATCCCTGAGGTACCCCACTAGTAACACGACCTTCTGCAATATCACTAATAACAATATTATAGAGAATGGGTCCAAGTACAGATCCCTGAGGTACCCCACTAGTAACAAGACCTTCTGCAATATCACTAATAACAATATTATAGAGAATGGTTCCAAGTACAGACCCCTGAGATACCCCACTAGTAACAAGACCTTCTGCCATATCACTAATAACAATATTATAGAGAATGGGTCCAAGTACAGCTCCCTGAGGTACCCCACTAGTAACAAGACCTTCTGCAATATCACTAATAACAATATTATAGAGAATGGGTCCAAGTACAGATCCCTGAGGTACCCCACTAGTAACAAGACCTTCTGCAATATCACTAAATAACAATATTATAGAGAATGGGTCCAAGTACTGACCCCTGAGGTACCCCACTAGTAACAAGACCTTCTGCAATATCACTAATAACAATATTATAGAGAATGGGTCCAAGTACAGACCCCTGAGGTACCCCACTAGTAGCAAGACCTTCTGCAGTATCACTAATAACAATATTATAGAGAATGGGTCCAAGTACAGACCCCTGAGGTACCCCACTAGTAACAAGACCTTCTGCAATATCACTAATAACAATATTATAGAGAATGGGTCCAAGTACAGATCCCTGAGGTACCGCACTAGTAACACGACCTTCTGCAATATCACTAATAACAATATTATAGAGAATGGGTCCAAGTACAGCTCCCTGAGGTACCCCACTAGTAACAAGACCTTCTGCAATATCACTAATAACAATATTATAGAGAATGGGTCCAAGTACAGCTCCCTGAGGTGCCCCACTAGTAACAAGACCTTCTGCAATATCACTAATAACAATATTATAGAGAATGGGTCCAAGTACAGACCCTGAGGTACCCCACTAGTAACAAGACCTTGCATCCAATATACTCCATTGACTACAACCCTCTGTTGCCTGTCACTCTGCCATAGTATGATCCAAACTCATAGATTTCAGGTTTATTGATAAGCCTTCTATGTGCGACAATGTCCGAAGTCTTAATGAAGAATTGTAAATAATTTGCATTCTCAGCCTGACAAATAACACTTAAAGGTGGCTCTTAAACACTACATAAAGCAAATTACTCCAAACCAACAGCTTATAAAATGAACGCTGTGCCTGGGGGGCACCTGGTTACGCAAAGTGCGAGCATGCCATAAATAAATATAATCCCAGCCGAGTCCAGCAACGTCTCATCCCTTACAAGAGCCTTTAATAGCAGTTAGATTATTTTACAGCAAATAAAAACAAAACGAAAACTGCTGAATAGCTTTTTATAAGGTATTACATTCCTGACAGATCACAAAGCTCTTAATAAGATAATCTGTTGCATGAAACAAATCCATTTAAATTGATTTTAAAGGGATACTCACCCAGGTTTCATCAATTGCTTACACAGAAGCATACTGGTCCGTCTGCCTATATAGCCCCAGTATACACCTGTACATTGTATACGCATTCCTCTAAATTCATATATCTGCACCAACTGAAGGTTGGAGGGAGGTAACTTCCAATAGAGCCTGGGGGTCTAACTGCAGTCCTACAGCAGGTTCTGTACAATAACTAGCATAATTCTCTGTCATTGTATAATACTGCTGGGGCATACTCCTCCTCCCCCCCCCCCCCCCCCCAATGTCCTGACTCTCAATTTGGGGAGTCCTTCCTGCTTTTTGGGGAAGAGCACGATTCAGGAAGTCCTGACTTCATTCTCCAGTGCCCCCATGCATGCACAGTGGTGCACACACTTGACCTCCCAAGCTCCAACCCTGATGTCCACATTCTCTGGGGGGGAAATGTTGGGGGAGTTGCCTCTGTAGAAACACTCTGATTGGCTCTGGAGAAATTCCTGGTCCACACATTTCAGAAGAGCATACATGGAAGGAATGAGAAAGCTGCAAAAGGTAGGTTTGGAAAGTATTGGAAAAATTAGAAAATAAAATGAATATGTATAAAATCATAATATTTAACATGCACCGCAGAGTCTCATCTGCTACAGAGATGGTCACCTGAAAACTGTTTATGCTGTGAATGGCCAAACTCAGATGTGTCTCTGGCGTCTCCTGTTTATGACATCACTTGTGACTTGCTATGCAAATGAACGGTTTTCCAAGAGAAATATGAGGTCATAAGCAGGAGACCCACAAAGACATGAGAAAGACATTTTCTCCAAATTTAGGTATTTGCTGCAATATATTCTCCACTTTTACAGTAAAAAGAAAACATATGCTGCAAGTCTGGCACCAGATCCCGACTGAAGATAAGACAGGAGGTAGAGATGTGAACTATTACACAAAAATGATGTAATAAATGCAACCGAGAGAGACAAGATCGAGCATTACCGAGCCAGCCAGAACCAGGGAATTATAGTAGGAAAACATTTCTCCTTTCACCATTCAGGTCGTCACCAAGCCAGTATTTTACCGGCAGGTTGGTAAAAAAAACAAAACCCATTGATGCCAGTGTTAAATCTATGGAGCCCATAGCATGGCGGGAAAAAGTGCAATCCTTCCACAAGAGCAAAATTGTTTCACACTTTAATCCCCCAAATAGCCCACATGGAACACGAGGAGTTTGACAGGATGAAAGGCTGGCGGATGTAAACAAACAGGACGGAGATTGTCTGCAGATTGATGGATATACATTATTTAAGCTGCTGTAGCAGGGTGCAGAGTACTCACACAAGACACAGATGGCATTATGTTGTATCAGTCACTTGGGTCACTCACACAGGCACCTTGTCTTTGTCCAGCTGGGGAACAAAGGGATTTGATTTTATTTACCTTCCGGCACAGTCACTTGATTAGGAATTGGCAAATTAAATAAGCAGTATAAACACATAGATGGTAATAATTCCTCCCTCCAGGGAGATATCAAATTGCCATTTAGGTATTTTATTTTCTCTATTGGCAGAGTTTGCAGAAAGTGTAGGGATCAGTCACAGTGACTTCTGTGACTTACTGCCCCCTGTCTGGGCACAACATAACCTGTTTATCAAGAAATAATGTCCCTCTCCAATGTCTGGACTGGCAGATAACAGATACTACTATTACACAACTTAATGGCACTCATTTTACCAATCTCAAAGGCCAAAAGGATCAGAGCTCAATCACTGGGGAGGGAATTTACTGGTAAACCAAGGGGAAGGAGGACTTACCGGGTGGTAATTTAAGTCTCGGCATGTATTATGCTGGCAGGGCATGGTTCAGAGTGCAGCTCTCACCCCTTATGACCACGCACAATGATGTAATTGAGCCATTTATGGCACTATTAAGAATAAGATCTCTTCAGATGCATTTTTATCGTATGTTCACACATACACAATGTCATTTCCTTTCATATTTGCGTATTATAGACAGGAGCATTGAGTTATTCATCCTGTACACAAAGACCTTAACACACACAACTTTAACCCTTGCAGAATACATGCCCTTGCTATTCATGGGGGTTTGTGCAATAAGATTCAGATGATCAAACACAGTCTTTCAAATTCAATACGATAATAAAAAAGAAAAAAACCTGCTGCATAAAAGTGTCCTTGATAAAAGGAATCAAGCACTCGTTCCTCAGGCACAGCATTTACCCTATTCTTATATCCAAGGATTTCACATTTATATTTTGGCCAATATAACACTTTATTAAAAAACCCCATAAACAAGTAAAATAGGAAAAGCTTTTCAATGTGGGGGGGGGGGGGGTTATTGGATTCCTGTCTTTATCTAGCAGGGATAATGATGTACCTATGTGCTGGTACAGAGATAATCCTGCCACACCGGAGGGAGCATTGCAATACTGTGTAACTGTTAGAGCACAGCTGCATGGCTGGAAATATAGACCTGCTAAGGGAACCGTGACAAATAACTCAATTACTAGGAGCTGGTGATGCATGCTCACATCATTAATATATATATTTATACATCCCTTCTGCTGGATTATTGGATGGTCTTCCAAGCTGTATTTGTCAGCCAGATAGAAACACTTTCATTACTACATTATTCTCTGTACACATTTACTAGACCAGGTCAGGCTGCAGACATAAATCATAGCACAATAAACATTTCTATTATCTTAAACTCCTGTGCCAGCTGTGAATTACAGAATATGCACAAACACGAGCTCTTAATAATAACGTCAATGTATTATACCTTTAAATGTGATACAGTGGAATAAGGTTATTTGCAACAGCAAAAAAAAAAACAAACAAAAAAAAAAAAACATGCAAAATGACACTACAATTAAACTGCGCCCCTCAGACAAATCCCAAATATCTGGCCTGATCACAGCGACCCTATATTTTATCTTGGATCAAGCCACAGAGTCACAGTTTATGGTAAAGGCAGGGGCCTAGATTGGGAAACAGTCTGGGCTGTCACTGTCCTGTTTCAGGGATACAGTGAAGGTTTGGGATTCATACAGCATCTAGGGAATTATTCATGGCCACAATAGCAACATGTGAAGTACAGCTGAATGGGAGCATTTGTCCAACTCGGCTAGCTTGGCCTTAAGTTTGCAATTCCCTTTCATGAATTAGGCTCAGAGTTTTTTTTACCTTCACAGAGCTCTGTATAGACACCATGGGGGGAATACAACGCTCCCTTTGCATTTAAAATCAGTGAGTTAGCGAGTCTGTGACTGTGTAGAGCTGGAGCAAGAATTATACCACAAGCAGGGCTGAGAGAGGAAGTCATTCAGTCCTGGATTAACTGCAAGAAGCGGACACCAAGACATGTGCTGGGAGCAGACGGACTCACGCGGAACTCACGGACTGGTCACACAGATCCCTTTACTCACACAGGCCTCCGAGGAGAGAGGCAAGTGTGCAGATTTCACAGAATACAGACCAGGTTATCTCCATTAATTCATAATCTGACTGCACTAAATGCATTTTAATAAATAGTAACACTGAATGATTATTAGAAATCTTACCTGCTGTATTCTATATACCGTAGGTTTCATTCACTCAGATACACAGGATGGACAAAGTGGGGCATGCCTCTTAATGATTGAATTCAGGTGATTCAGACAGATCCAGTCACAGGTGTGTAACAAAGCACCCAGCCATGCAATCTGCATTTACATACATGTGAATTCAGACGTGGTACTGTGAGAGGTGCCACCTTCTGCTGGATATGCCACGGTCACTGTAAGTGGTATTACTGGACAGTGGAAAGGTTTCACAAAATCCATGAAAGAGTGAACTGCAAACTCCAGGCCAAAAATTCTCTCATTCAGCTAAATGTCAAACTGTGACTACGTTTTCAATTCCCTTGTCAATTCCCCTCTCCCCAAGAGTGTCCAGGGTATAAAGAGGTCATGCAAAGGGTGCTGGGCACTGTGGGGAGTGTTAGAGGTTACTGTATATGGCAGTGGTATAATAGTGTATTTACAGCAGGGAAGGTATAGAGAGTTAGGATTCAGGTCTTTCCTTCTATTCCCCACCGGTACTTTACACATTACTGAATGACGGACACAGGACAGCCACGTGTCTATGTACTAACTAGGCTTGCATCCTATATGGGGCTGAGAGTTAGCCCATTTCTGGCTACATTATTTACGTTATGCCCACTAACAGGACATTTTGTTCATTGGCATTTGTAGATGTATAAAATATATATATATTTTTAAGAATCTAAAGAAATCCGTCCTTTCCCCCGCCCCCCCCCCCCCCCCCCCGGCCCCCATGAAAAAATATATAATTTACGTAAGTCCAGTAAATGAATGAGAGGAAAATTACAGGTAAACAAAAACACAGCAGAAATGTTAAAACAGCCTTTTTCTTGAACACTACGATATGGCTTAAACCGTCCAGTCATGAATGGGTTAATAAGATAAACCACAGCCCCCCCCCCCCCCCTTGTAGAATAAGAGGAGGCGCCCCCACAGGTGCCGTCAGGTAAAACAGCAATATGGAGATATGAAGCAGGCGCATGTATTTGAGGCCTGAAGCAGCTGAACGAGAGGTACAATTACCTGGCAGGTGGCATTACGTTTACTACTCTATAATGACAGCCTCCAGCACCAACTGCAGCTCTAATATCTTAATCAGCAGCCGAGACCAGAGCTGCTGCTGTCACGTCCATTATTAAGAAATTATACATTAATTTGGGAGCAGCTGTGAGGATATAGGCAGTGTGTACACTACAAAAGCAGAAACACACGTATCACTGACAAATGATACCCACCACCCCTGCAAACCGGGCAACTACAAACTGCCACTCATACCCAGGCATGCCTACACACACACACACACACACACTCCACTGAGCGCCCACTCAACTTACTCCAAAACTCTCTACAGCATTCAGATTACAGAACAGGTGGTGCACAGTACTGGAGACCGTATCGCTAGAGATATATAGATACTCTGGAGAGAGTTCAGAGAAGATCTACTAAACTGGTTCATGGGTTGAAGGATAAAACTTACCAGGAAAGGTTAAAGCATCTTAACATGTATAGCTTGGAGGAAAGACGTAACAGGGGGGATATGATATAAACATTTATATACATAAAGGGAATCAACACAGTAACGGAAGAGAGGATATTTATATGAAGAAAAACTACCACAACTAGAGGACATAGTCTTAAATTAGAGGGGTAAAGATTTAAATGTAATATCAGGAAGTATTACTTTACTGAGAGGGTAGTGGATGCATGGAATAGTCTTCCAGTAGAAGTGGTAGAGGTTAATACAGTGAAGGAGTTTAAGCATGCATGGGATAGGTATAAGGCTATCCTAGATATAAGATAAGGCCAGGGACTAATGAAAGTATTACATTACTGAGAGGGTAGTGGATGCATGGAATAGTCTTCCAGTAGAAGTGGTAGAGGTTAATACAGTGAAGGAGTTTAAGCATGCATGGGATAGGTATAAGGCTATCCTAGATATAAGATAAGGCCAGGGACTAATGAAAGGATTACTTTACTGAGAGGGTAGTGGATGTATGGAATAGTCTTCCAGTAGAAGCGGTAGAGGTTAATACAGTGAGGAAGTTTAAGCATGCGTGGGATAGGTATAAGGCTATCCTAGATATAAGATAAGGCCAGGGACTAATGAAAGTATTACTTTAGTGAGAGGGTAGTAGATGCATGGAATAGTCTTCCAGTAGAAGTGGTAGAGGTTAATAAAAAGAAGGAGTGTAAGCATGCATGGGATAGGTATAAGGCTATCCTAGATATAAGATAAGGCCAGGGACTAATGAAAGGATTACTATACTGAGCGGGTAGTGGATGCATGGAATAGTCTTCCAGTAGAAGTGGTAGAGGTTAATACAGTGAAGGAGTTTAAGCATGCATGGGATAGGTATAAGGCTATCCTAGATATAAGATAAGGCCAGGGACTAGGGGAAAATATTCAGATTTTGTTTTGGGAGCAGCTATGAGGATTTGCAGAAGTTGGGCAGATTAATACACATTCTATGTTTCACTAGCCTAAAGCATTTCCTCTCCATCTACCCGTGAACACTTCCCCTGCTTCTGGCAGTCAGAGGGTTAATGCCAGCTTGCTAAGCCGCTCAGGGGGCACACTGCAAGTTCCATCAGGCCCCGCACAGGGCATGATTAGACTTGTAGTCTTTGAGAGAAAGTCTCCGCAGAGGGGCAGCCTCCTGGGACCCCCCCCCCCCCCTCTTCAAAGCAGCGGCAGAGTGTGGGGCACAGAGAAATCCTGTATAATGAATAGAAATCAGTCACCCACATTGCATACACGCATGGGAGCTTTAAAGGGGCTCTGTCACCTAAACACTGCTTATACTGCGAATGTAGAGAATATAAATGATTTATACACGGTGTTAGCAATGCTTAAAATAAGAGGAATATAAATGTGTCTGTAGTTTCCTGCTTTCCCACTGAAAATGAAAGGGTCTAATAAATAGAGAATATTGTAATAAAGACAGGAATTTCAAACTTTAGTAGCCGAGCTTCAGTACAGCTGAATGGGAGAATTTTTACAACTCGGCTACTTTGGTCCTAATTATGACATTAGCGGCTCAGTTCCTGCACGTCTCAGTTTATCGAGTAGACCGTCTAATTATTTGCATTTCAAGCCACAGGTAATATGTAAAATATATGTCTCTAAATGTATTCATTTGATTCCATTTCTGCCAACACAATGTATAGTGCAGAGATGGCAAACCTATGGCACGAGTGATACCTCAGGCACTAGGGAGCCTGTGAGCAGCGCTTGGCATCCAAGTGCATTGTCCCCATCATCAGAGATGGAGGTAAGTACGGCTCATCGGGGTACAGAGATGGGGCAACGGAAAGAATCTAAACTGAGCAGAGTCTGCAATGGAAACGGGTGAAAAGGAGCATCTCAGGGAAAATGGCACTTTAACTTGGTATACAATGGCCACTGACTGCAAAACATCTGCTATCACTGCTATAGATCATTTACCAGCATTATGATTCTCTACAGTCACAGTATAAGCAGTGTTTGGGTGATACAGTCACAGTATAAGCAGTGTTTGGGTGATACAGTCACAGCATAAGCAGTGTTTGGGTGATACAGTCACAATATAAGCAGTGTTTAGGTGATACAGACACAGTATGAGCAGTGTTTGGGTGATACAGTCACAGTATAAGCAGTGTTTGGGTGATACAGTCACAGTATAAGGAGTGTTTGGGTGATACAGTCACAGTATAAGCAGTGTTTGGGTGATACAGTCACAGTATAAGCAGTGTTTGGGTGATACAGTCACAATATAAGCAGTGTTTGGGTGATACAGTCACAGTATAAGCCAGGGCTCGACAAACCCCAGGCGCCAGGTCGCCATGGCGACCAGGAATTTAGACCTGGCGCCTGGGTGCTGTCAGCCTTATGGTCCCCTTGCCGCTGCCATCACATTTTAAAAAAAAACTTTCTGAGCGCGAGGGGGTAAAGTCTGTGCGGATGGCACAGACTGCAAGCTCCGCCCCCTCGCGCAACGCGTGTCTGAGTGCCGGGTGTCGTCACGTGACATCCTGGCACTCAGCAGGCCGACCAACGGAGATCAGCTGTAGCACGAATGTCCCCCTTCCCTGCAGTGAGGTAAAGCAGCAGGGAGGGGGACACATCAAGAAGAAACCCCCAAGAAAAGACTGTGAGGTGGGTGTGTTTGTATATTTGTGTGTATGTAAAGTAGGTGTGTGTGAGGTGTTTGTATATATGTAAAGTAGGTGTGTGTGAGTTGTTTGGATATATGTGTATATGTAAAGTAGGTGTGTGTGAGTTGTTTGGATATATGTGTATATGTAAAGTAGGTGTGTGTGAGTTGTTTGGATATATGTGTATAAGTAAAGTAGGTGTGTGTGAGGTGTTTGGATATATGGGTATATGTAAAGTAGGTGTGTGTGAGTTGTTTGGATATATGTGTATATGTAAAGTAGGTGTGTGTGAGGTGTTTGGATATATGGGTATATGTAAAGTAGGTGTGTGTGAGGTGTTTGTATATATGGGTATATGTAAAGTAGGTGTGTGTGTGAGGTGTTTGTATATATGGGTATATGTAAAGTAGGTGTGTGTGTGAGGGGTTTGTATATATGGGTATATGTAAAGTAGGTGTGTGTGTGAGGTGTTTGTATATATGTGTATATGTATAGTAGGTGTGTATGAGGTGTTTGGATATATGGGTATATGTAAAGTAGGTGTGTGTGAGGGGTTTGAATATATGTGTATAAGTAAAGTAGGTGTGTTTGTATATATGTGAAGTAGGCGTGTGTGTTTATGAATTGTGTTTATGTTTGCGTGATTGTCTGGCTCCTAAAAAAAAATTCTGGCTCCTAAAATCAAATTATATTTGTCAAGCCCTGGTATAAGCAGTGTTTGGGTGATACAGTCACAGTATAAGCAGTGTTTGGGTGATACAGTCACAGTATAAGCAGTGTTTGGGTGATACAGTCACAGTATAAGGAGTGTTTGGGTGATACAGTCACAGTATAAGCAGTGTTTGGGTGATACAGTCACAATATAAGCAGTGTTTGGGTGATACAGTCACAGTATAAGCAGTGTTTGGGTGATACAGTCACAGTATAAGCAGTGTTTGGGTGATACAGTCACAGTATAAGCAGTGTTTGGGTGATACAGTCACAGTATAAGCAGTGTTTGGGTGATACAGTCACAGTATAAGCAGTGTTTGGGTGATACAGTCACAGTATAAGCAGTGTTTGGGTGATACAGTCACAGTATAAGCAGTGTTTAGGTGATACAGTCACAGTATAAGCAGTGTTCAGTTGATACAGACATGTTAGCTCATTCCTTGCCCTGCTCTCTGGATTTATGAAGCAGGCATCTCACACACTCCCTCAGTATAACATGGGTCACAATGTTGTGTATTTTGGAGAAGGCTGGGAACAGATACATTGGATCCCAGCCCAGCAGCTGCCCATCTGCAGCATCGTGTGGTCCAATCCATCACCCAACACAGCGCAGTTATACAACAGACACTGGAAATCATAAGCAGCAGATAAAAGTTCTAACAGTGGGGCTGTAACCATGGAAACCAAGACTGTTCCTGCTGATTGTTACACTTTTTGTCCAAAATTGCTCAAACTAGCAACCGAATCCCATTTATCCAATAGCAGTGCTCATGTCTTTTAGTAATCCACAATGCTCGCCAGACTGGCCTCGTTACCGCGCTCGCCAGACTGGCCTCGTTACCGCCCTCGCCAGACTGGCCTCGTTACCGCCCTCGCCAGACTGGCCTCGTTACCGCCCTCGCCAGACTGGCCTCGTTACCGCCCTCGCCAGACTGGCCTCGTTACCGCCCTCGCCAGACTGGCCTCGTTACCGCCCTCGCCAGACTGGCCTCGTTACCGCCCTCGCCAGACTGGCCTCGTTACCGCCCTCGCCAGACTGGCCTCGTTACCGCCCTCGCCAGACTGGCCTCGTTACCGCCCTCGCCAGAATGGCCTCGTTACCGCCCTCGCCAGACTGGCCTCGTTACCGCGCTCGCCAGACTGGCCTCGTTACCGCGCTCGCCAGACTGGCCTCGTTATCGCCCTAGCCAGACTGGCCTCGTTATCGCGCTCGCCAGACTGGCTTCGTTATCGCCCTAGCCAGACTGGCCTCGTTATCGCCCTAGCCAGACTGGCCTCGTTATCGCCCTAGCCAGACTGGCCTCGTTATCGCGCTCGCCAGACTGGCCTCGTTATCGCCCTCAGGTACGAGTTATGTCCTCAGCCAGGCCGTGTTTTATTCCAGATTCACAGCATTGTGCAAACCGTGCTGGCGTGAGGTAAAGAGTTAAGTGAAAGTGGAGGAGAGGGTCAGAGTGCGCTTGGCAGGCTCAGTCCAGGGGCTGGATTAGGAAATGACGTCACTGGCTCTAATCCAACCTCTCCGAGGCCTGGATCCAGCACCAAATGCTGCACAGAGAAATCACAAACACACAAACATTTCCCCTGAGCAGCTTAATCTCCTAACCTCAGAGCCAAGCAGCCGAACCGAGGACACGGGGAATAAATACGAAGCCGTGTACCATGTCTTTAATGAAAGAATACAAATAAAGCACCTTCTTACTAAGCACTGTATAGATCTATCAGGGGGCGGACATGTTGGGTCAGATGAAGGAAGATCTGACCCAAGATTCTAAACAACATGTCCGCCCCCTGATAGAGCTATACAGAGCAAAGATTCTAAACAACATGTCCGCCCCCTGATAGAGCTATACAGAGCAAAGATTCTAAACAACATGTCCACCCCTGATAGAGCTATACAGAGCAAAGATTCTAAACAACATGTCTGCCTCCTGATAGAGCTATACAGAGCAAAGATTCTAAACATGTCCGCCCCCTGATAGAGCTATACAGAGCAAAGATTCCAAACAACATGTCTGCCTCCTGATAGAGCTATACAGAGCAAAGATTCTAAACATGTCCGCCCCCTGATAGAGCTATACAGAGCAAAGATTCCAAACAACATGTCCGCCCCCTGATAGAGCTATACAGAGCAAAGATTCTAAATAACATGTCCGCCCCCTGATAGAGCTATACAGAGCAAAGATTCTAAACATGTCCGCCCCCTGATAGAGCTATACAGAGCAAAGATTCCAAACAACATGTCTGCCTCCTGATAGAGCTATACAGAGCAAAGATTCTAAACATGTCCGCCCCCTGATAGAGCTATACAGAGCAAAGATTCCAAACAACATGTCCGCCCCCTGATAGAGCTATACAGAGCAAAGATTCTAAACAACATGTCCGCCCCCTGATAGAGCTATACAGAGCAAAGATTCTAAACAACATGTCCACCCCTGATAGAGCTATACAGAGCAAAGATTCTAAACATGTCTGCCCCCTGATAGAGCTATACAGAGCAAAGATACTAAACATGTCTGCCCCCTGATAGAGCTATACAGAGCAAAGGTTCTAAACATGCCTGCCCCCTGATAGAGCTATACAGAGCAAAGATACTAAACAACATGTCTGCCCCCTGATAGAGCTATACAGAGCAAAGATACTAAACAACATGTCTGCCCCCTGATAGAGCTATACAGAGCAAAGATTCTAAACAATATGTCTGCCTCCTGATAGAGCTATACAGAGCAAAGATTCTAAACATGTCCGCACCCTGATAGAGCTATACAGAGCAAAGATTCCAAACAACATGTCTGCCTCCTGATAGAGCTATACAGAGCAAAGATTCTAAACATCATGTCCTCCCCCTGATAGAGCTATACAGAGCAAAGATTCTAAACATGCCTGCCCCCTGATAGAGCTATACAGAGCAAAGATTCTAAACATGTCCTCCCCCTTTATAGAGCTATACAGAGCAAAGATTTCAAACATGTCTGCCCCCTGATAGAGCTATACAGAGCAAATATTCTAAACATGTCCGCCCCCTGATAGAGCTATAAGGAGCAAAGATTCTAAACATGTCCTCCCCTGATAGAGCTATACAGAGCAAAGATTCTAAACATGTCGGCCCCCTGATAGAGCTATACAGAGCAAAGATTCTAAACAACGTCCACCCCCTGATAGAGCTATACAGAGCAAAGATTCTAAACAACATGTCCGCCCCTGAAAAGAAAGGGGTGCACTGCATTGGTTATTCCTCTGGCTGTAAGAGACATGATCATCCATTGTTTCCCCCTTACAAAAAGCACAGAATGAAGGAGAGGGGGATAATTTAGGGAATTTATACATATTATAAGTTATATGACTCATGGATTTGTTGATTTCTTTTTCTAACAAGGTAAATCTCCCGGTGGAAAAAGGAAACTAAATGAACCTTTGTTCACCCCGCAGTGCTGGCTGCGCCAAGGGCGGTCCGACAGATATCAGGTTTGCATACAGTAGGAGATAACTGCTGCTAGTTATCTGGGCGATATAAAAAGACTTGGCACACAGAGGTGGGGGTTTAATAAACAGCGCCGCTTGCTTCAATGCACTAATGTGCTGCTAAAGTTTCTGGCAAAACAGGAGTGAAAGGCGGATTGATCAGCAAGCTAAATTAACCCTTTCAGTCTGTCCACCATCTTTCTGTGTACATTAGGGTTAGGGATTTAAAAAAAAATGTTTTTAAAAAAGAGAGAGATTTTGGTACAAAAATCTAAAAGTGGAGCTGTCACCATGGAAACCAATGGGAGGTTCCTGCTGATTGTTCCACTTCTAGTCCCAGAAACCCCTACGCATTGTAAGGGAACGGTTTGGCTCTGTGGCATTATGGTAATGGTTAAATTGTGGTGAATGAGTCACTGGGTGACGCAGGCTTGGCACAGTCTCACTGGAGCGGTACAGACAAAGCGCTGAATCTCCCCTAGATCGCAAGCTCCCAGGCCTCAAGTTGTACAGCGCGGGCGCCACTAATAAATGAATGGGGATCATAGTGATCCGGCTCAGAAGCGCCTGGGAAACGAAATTGCACAATACTCTTTCTGGCCTCATATGCAAATGAACTACTACAATGGAGAATGATAATTTCCATACAGTGCTACACAGTGACATCATAATCAGCAGACCGCACACAGACTTGCAATTCCTCCAACTCAATATGCAAATATTTATAAATCCATTGTTATCACTCATTAAAGTGACAGATCTCCTTTAATCTGCAGACAAATAATAACTGTGGCTTTCCTAAGGGGCTTAGATAATGCGAAGATGTACTATGCACTGTGCACAGAGTGTTTGTGAATGTATACAGTATGCTGCATGCTGAGTTAGGTCCAAGGGACCTTCTCTGTAAACAGGAGCTGCTCTGTAAACGGTTTCACTCCTGCTTTGGGAGATTTTTTTGGGGGGGAGTCAGGGTTGCATGCGAATATTAAGGGGCAGATTCTCCTGGCTACTTTGTGATCAGTTTAAATCTGGGAGCCCCCCATAGTGTCTAAATACAGTGTGCCCCCCCCCCTTCCAGTGATTCAGCAGGATGTAGCTGGCAAGAAGGTTTTCTTTACAGATATAATGCGCTTTATTCAGGGACTGGAGCATTGGGAACAGTCACCAGATGTTTCAAACGCTGGGAAAGACGTTAAAAGGGGCGTTTCATTTGACTATATTAAAGGGGGTGCGGGAGGGAGTAGGACAAAGATCCAGGAGATGTACAAGGTCGGGAGCTATAAAACAAATGCAACAGTCACCAAGACAAACTTCACATTAAAGAGAGAGAGAGAGAGAGAGAGAGAGAGAAATACCCCAGGAGACAGGGATGCACAGATTTGAATGAGGGGACAGCATTCTTAGAAAACAAATATCAGAGCTATGGAGATCAAAATCGGCAAATGCATTCACACCACATGGAGGAGAGCTGAAAAATGGGAAAAAAATATTTGCTCTGTATAGCTCTATCAGGGAGCAGACATGTTGGTTAGAATCTTTGCTCTGTATAGCTCTATCAGGGAGCAGACATGTTGGTTAGAATCTTTGCTCTGTATAGCTCTATCAGGGGGAGGACATGTTTAGAATCTTTGCTCTGTGTAACTCAGAGCCAAAAAGTCTTAATAAAGGTGCTTTATTTAACATATTTCATTAAAATGTCTACACTTGCAATATTTCAGTTAAACGTAATTTATTAAACAGACCATATTTTTCTGAAACAATTGAATTGTGTCATTTTGACTACAGAAGTAGTGTAATGTTTACAGCGTGCCCCCCTGCACAGCGTGCCCCCCTGCACAGCGTGCCCCCCTGCACACCGTGCCCCCCTGCACACCGTGCCCCCCTGCACAGCGTGCCCCCCTGCACAGCGTGTCATGCACTGTTTGAATTTCTGTGCATTTTTTGAGCAGTCAAAATAAACTACAATGTAAACTAAATCTCACCGCTCACGGTACAGTAATATATATAATATCTTCTAACACACGGCATGCTGCCAGGGAATACAGCGTCTAGTGACAAACACCAAGCCTATCAAAGTGCTAACACTCAGCTGATAAGATAATCTGGAGTATAAAGGCAGCATATGGCCACAAGACCTGTCCGAGCTGTAACCCAAAGCCCGAGCTGGGCAATCACCACAGGTCATGTTTACACCACAAGCAGATGGCCAGGAAAGCCATGCACAATCACATGCAGCAACATCATATAGCATGGAAGCCAGCAGGTGAGTGGTTAATAACAAGATGTCTTTTGTCCAATGCACAGTGCTGGGAGTGCACACGGATTATACCCCATTTAACCCACTGGCTTCCAGAGAGGGCATGGTTAACCTCATCACTGCCAGACTGACAACATGACACACTTTTAGAAGTTAAACACACTTACTCCTCCCATTTGAAAGGAAGAGAGCAGAGCAGGGATACAGCACTGCAGGGGGGGCAGCATGGGATCAGTACAGACAGATAATGCCACTCAGTGCTCAATGAATTATATGCAGATAGAGCAAATCAGAGAATAGATATCAGAATTTGTGGGTTTTTATTCCTGTGACACTTTACTGATATAAACAGACACTTATTTGTTAAAACCAGCAGGTATCTAGGAAAACCCTGGAGCCAAACTCTGAATGAAGCAATAGGAGGGCGAGGGTGCTTTGTACAGAACAGTAATTCATTTTAAAAAGAAATAAAATAGAAAAGGTGTAATATAAAAAGATTTTGTAAAGGACAGAATTCTCCATGCAAATTGTGCAGCAGGAACGAGTGTTATGTATGAAGCCAGGGAGTGTAGAATGGGTTAACAGATCCACTCCCCCTGCCAGCACTACAGACAATAAGAGCCCCAGGGCATGTTACTTACAAACACCTGGCCTCTTTATTCCTCCAGCACCCAAGTGCCTTCTCCTCTCCAGGAGCACAGCGCTAGCAAACATTTTGGGGGATTTTTTTTTTTTGTTCAAATCCCTAAAAACCCAGGGAGGCAGAGTCTGCTGGCCGTGGGTACAAGAGGCATTTCACACACACAAGCAGACGTGCCACACGCCCCACAGAGAGGGAGAAACAACTTGTTGGACAAACCAGGCATTTCTGTAGGAATTGCCCAGTAATGGTAAAATCCAGCATTTCCACCCAAATCATTAACCATGCGGGTATTTTATTCAGAGAGCAGATAGAAAGGAGGGGGGGGATCATTTTACACAGGGTGGTCTCTCACTCCCGAGACCCTCATCACTTAACCAGCCGCTCTGGTATGAGAATGTGTCCCAGTTTATATAACCAAGCAGTGCTCGCACCCACACTGCCTTATATTGCTGAGAGTTACCCCAGCACCTCACTGCAGGTTCCTCTGGTTAGCCAATAAGAAGCAGTGCTCGCACCCACACTGCCTTATATTGCTGAGAGTTACCCCAGCACCTCGATGCAGGTTCCTCTGGTTAGCCAATAAGAAGCAGTGCTCGCACCCACACTGCCTTATATTGCTGAGAGTTACCCCAGCACCTCACTGCAGGTTCCTCTGGTTAGCCAATAAGAAGCAGTGCTCGCACCCACACTGCCTTATATTGCTGAGAGTTACCCCAGCACCTCACTGCAGGTTCCTCTGGTTAGCCAATAAGAAGCAGTGCTCGCACCCACACTGCCTTATATTGCTGAGAGTTACCCCAGCACCTCACTGCAGGTTCCTCTGGTTAGCCAATAAGAAGCAGTGCTCGCACCCACACTGCCTTATATTGCTGAGAGTTACCCCAGCACCTCACTGCAGGTTCCTCTGGTTAGCCAATAAGAAGCAGTGCTCGCACCCACACTGCCTTATATTGCTGAGAGTTACCCCAGCACCTCACTGCAGGTTCCTCTGGTTAGCCAATAAGAAGCAGTGCTCGCACCCACACTGCCTTATATTGCTGAGAGTTACCCCAGCACCTCACTGCAGGTTCCTCTGGTTAGCCAATAAGAAGCAGTGCTCGCACCCACACTGCCTTATATTGCTGAGAGTTACCCCAGCACCTCACTGCAGGTTCCTCTGGTTAGCCAATAAGAAGCAGTGCTCGCACCCACACTGCCTTATATTGCTGAGAGTTACCCCAGCACCTCACTGCAGGTTCCTCTGGTTAGCCAATAAGAAGCAGTGCTCTGGATCATGTAAAACAAACCAATCGGCCTGATCAGATTTCCCCTCATCCCCTTCCCATCTCCTAAAAACTAACCGCATTACTGCTATAGCAGCCCTGCTCCAAGCTCCTCCTTACTGGATGCGAATGAATTTCCCCGGTGAAATGATTGTCAATGAAAAACTATAGGTGATTTGCACATGGTTTTAGAGTAAAAATAAGTGCATTTCACAGACATTAAAACATGTACAACATACAGGGCAGCAGTGCAAGCCCACAATAATCTGTGTGCATTGTGTGCACAGTACTGCTGGATATAATCAGTAAGCACAGATCTGCTGGCTTGGCCGGTGCTGAAAGGGTGAATGAAGGCTTATATTTGCAGTTTCAGGGTAATTGGAAGTCAGGCTCTGTGTGTACTTCAGCCCTTAACAAGAAGGAGCTCACATCCCTTCCTCTCTGCACTCGAGAAGCAGGGGACACACAAAGTGGCAGCTCTCAGCTTTTAGACTTTCCATTGTCAATAGAGGCAGCCAGCAAAGTAACCAGACATCAGGATGGATGAGCAAGAGGAGGAGGTGAAATCACTTTATCAGGATGAGGGGGGGGGGGGGGGGGAGCAGAGTTTACACAAAAATAATAAACCAGGACGAATGCCAGGTCACCATCCATCACAGAAACTGCCCACTGGTCCTCCCAGCAAACACAGCAATTACAATCTTACCAATGTATTAAACTGGCTATATGTACACACACACCTGCTTCCAATGGGGGCACGGGGGGGGGGGGGGGGGTGAACAATATCGGTAAAGGGTTAAACACCACACACACCTTCCCCAAAGAATGTCACGACAAAGTAACACTACCATCGCATACTATTCTGTCAAAACCAGAGCCATTTCCTGACTTGTATCATTCATTTACTATTAAATTAACCGCAGGTACAAATTCAGTGTAACCACACCCCTCCTAAATAAGATCTTTCCAAATTACACCAAAGCTCCGCACTGAACAAAAAAACGCGCATTTGGTTACAAAGTATTCGGACGGTAATTCTATAACATATCGAAGAAAAGAATAATAAAAGATAAAGTAACATTTTATAAGAATAAAATCTGAAAGAGTCACATTATGTCTGGACAAAAAAATACTCCTGGACCCTACAAGCAAATCCGTGTACCACTGCACGCACATTAATCACTCCGAGCCGATGAAGCCTCTAAATGGATTTACATTACAAACAAGATCCAAGGCCACGTACATCTATCGGAGAATTGCAAGCTCCTCGCATAGGACTACAAAGCATTACTTAGCCAAATAAAAATAAATTAATGCAACGCACAAAACACGGCTGACCCGCAAGACAGACATGAAAACAAAATTATCCATTAACCCACTAACCCAGAGTACAGAGAACACCTCTCTCACAAGTAACTGCCACATGCAATCGGGAGAGCGTTCATGCCACTGCGAGACAGGCGGCTGATTTTAGGAATCCTGCTCACAATAATGAAACAAGATGCGGGAAACTCCATAAAAGGCCATTTGGATTGAAAAATAAATCACACACTAGCGGCAAGAACACAAAGTATGTTTGTACGAGCGTGTAAAGCACAATGTTGTGCTAAATAAAATCGGGATTTTGGGAAATCCAAGCCCTGGAGGAAACATGTTTACATGATTTGCAAAGCTTAACGCAGGGCTTGACAAATTTATTTTATTCTAGGAGCCAGCAAAATTTTTTAGGAGCCAGACAATCACGCAAACATACACGCAATTCATAAACACACACACCAACCCACGTCACATATACACCCCACACACACCAACCCACGTCACATATACACCCCACACACACCAACCCACGTCACATATACAGCCCACACACACCAACCCACGTCACATATACAAATCCCACACACCAACCCACTTCACAAATACACACACACACTTCACATATACACCTCCCCCTACACCTCACATATATACCCCCCCTTCACATATACACCTCCCCCCTTCACATATACACCTCCCCCCACACTTCACACATATATACCCCCCCTTCACATATACACCTCCCCCCACACTTCACATATATACCCCCCCTTCACATATACATCCCTCCCCCCCTTCACATATACACCTGCCCCCACACTTCACACATATATACCTCCCCTTCACATATACACCTCCCCCCCACACTTCACATATATACCCCCCCCTTCACATATACATCCCCCCCCCCCTTCACATATACACCTGCCCCCACACTTCACACATATATACCTCCCCTTCACATATACACCTCCCCCCACACTTCACATATATACCCCCCCTTCACATATACACCTCCCCCCACACTTCACATATATACCCCCCCTTCACATATACATCCCTCCCCCCCCACTTCACATATATACCCCCCCTTCACATATACACCCCCCCTTCACATATACACCCCCCCCCACACTTCACATATACATCCCTCCCCCCACACTTCACATATATACCCCCCCTTCACATATACATCCCTCCCCCCCCCACTTCACATATACAACTCAAACATACACAAGTTTTTTTTTTTTCCTTCTTAACTTCTGAGTGCTGGGTTGACAACCCAGCACTTAGCCGAAAGAGCCATGAAGATCGGCTGGGGCACGAATGTTTCCCCTCCCTGCTGCCTTACCTCATTGCTGGGGAGGGGGAACATTCGTGCCGCAGCCGATTCTCGTGGCTCTTTCGGCTGAACACTCATACACACGTGTAGCGCGAGGGGGCGGAGCTTGCTGTCTGTCCCCTCGCGCTGCAAAAGACGGATGGCAGCGGCAAGGGGAACGGCACCCGGGCGCCAGGCTCCATTTCCAGGTCGCCATGGCGACCTGGCGCCCGGGGTTTGTCGAGCCCTGGCTTAACGGGTAATGAAACCCTGCCTCCGTCAAAGAAAAACATTCACATCCATTCACAAAGTGTAAACAAAGAGGTTTCCCTGCGCCTACAGTGCACAGCGTTATCACATCCACACTATAACCTGACTTCATCCTGGACCAACGCATTCTACAATCCCGTATCAGATGCTCATATTAGAGGGAGGACTAAAATAACCATGAGGATACTGTGCATTTATCTGCAAACAAGATCACGCCTCCACCAAGAACTACCATGTACTAAACAGAAAGCCAGCTCCGTGCATGCACAAATACACCGCATTTTAACCCACTGAGAGCCGGCTCCGTGCATGCACAAATACTCCGCATTTTAACCCACTGAGAGCCGGCTCCGTGCATGCACAAATACACCCCATTTTAACCCACTGAGAGCCGGCTCCGTGCATGCACAAATACACCGCATTTTAACCCACTGAGAGCCGGCTCCGTGCATGCACAAATACACCGCATTTTAACCCACTGAGAGCCAGCTCCGTACATGCACAAATAGACCGCATTTTAACCCACTGAGAGCCAGCTCCGTGCATGCACAAATACACCGCATTTTAACCCACTGAGAGCCGGCTCCGTGCATGCACAAATACACCGCCTTTTAACCCACTGAGAGCCGGCTCCGTGCATGCACAAATACACCGCCTTTTAACCCACTGAGAGCCGGCTCCGTGCATGCACAAATACACCGCATTTTAACCCACTGAGAGCCGGCTCCATGCATGCACAAATACACCGCATTTTAACCCACTGAGAGCCGGCTCCGTGCATGCACAAATACACCGCATTTTAACCCATTGAGAGCCGGATCCGTGCATGCACAAATACACCGCATTTTAACCCATTGAGAGCCGGCTCCGTGCATGCACAAATACACCGCATTTAACCCATTGAGAGCCGGCTCCGTGCATGCACAAATACACCGCATTTAACCCATTGAGAGCCGGCTCCGTGCATGCACAAATACACCGCATTTTAACCCACTGAGAGCCGGCTCTGTGCATGCACAAATACACCGCATTTTAACCCATTGAGAGCTGGCTCCATGCATGCACAAATACACCGCATTTTAACCCACTGAGCGCTGGCTCCATGCATGCACAAATACACCGCATTTTAACCCACTGAGAGCCAGCTCCGTGCATGTACAAATACACCGCATTTTAACCCATTGAGAGCCGGCTCCGTGCATGCACAAATACACCGCATTTAACCCACTGAGAGCCAGCTCGGTGCATGTACAAATACACCGCATTTTAACCCACTGAGAGCCAGCTCCGTGCATGCACAAATACACCTCATTTTAACCCACTGAGAGCCGGCTCCGTGCATGCACAAATACACCGCATTTTAACCCACTGAGAGCTGGCTCCGTGCATGTACAAATACACCGCATTTTAACCCACTGAGAGCCAGCTCCGTGCATGCACAAATACACCTCATTTTAACCCACTGAGAGCCGGCTCCGTGCATGCACAAATACACCGCATTTTAACCCACTGAGAGCTGGCTCCGTGCATGTACAAATAGACCGCATTTTAACCCACTGAGAGCTGGCTCCGTGCATGTACAAATAGACCGCATTTTAACCCATTGAGAGCCGGCTCCGTGCATGCACAAATACACCGCATTTTAACCCACTGAGAGCCGGCTCCGTGCATGCACAAATACACCGCATTTAACCCACTGAGAGCCAGCTCCGTGCATGCACAAATACACCGCATTTTAACCCATTGAGAGCCGGCTCCGTGCATGCACAAATACACCGCATTTTAACCCACTGAGAGCCGGCTCCGTGCATGCACAAATACACCGCATTTTAACCCATTGAGAGCCAGCTCCGTGCATGCACAAATACACCGCATTTTAACCCACTGAGAGCTGGCTCCGTGCATGTACAAATAGACCGCATTTTAACCCATTGAGAGCCGGCTCCGTGCATGCACAAATACACCGCATTTTAACCCACTGAGAGCCGGCTCCGTGCATGCACAAATACACCGCATTTAACCCACTGAGAGCCAGCTCCGTGCATGCACAAATACACCGCATTTTAACCCATTGAGAGCCGGCTCCGTGCATGCACAAATACACCGCATTTTAACCCACTGAGAGCCGGCTCCGTGCATGCACAAATACACCGCATTTTAACCCATTGAGAGCTGGCTCCGTGCATGCACAAATACACCGCATTTTAACCCATTGAGAGCCGGCTCCATGCATGCACAAATACACCCCATTTTAACCCATTGAGAGCTGGCTCCATGCATGCACAACTTGATACTGAGGAGGTAACAAATCACAGCACAGTGACTTTGGTTTACTCTCTGCAGTGTGTCTGCTGTTAAAAGGGCTTTAATAAGCCAAAATCTGAACCCGCCAGGTTATATGAGACGGAATTCACAGCCTTGTAGTGGATACTACTCTGGGAAGGGGTTAATAAGTAATCTGTACATGTTTCCAAAAACACAGAGAGCCCATGTGTTCAGATGGCCACAGAATAACACCCAGCTAGTAACCATGCCAGGTTACACGGGTTACAACATAAAGCATTTATTTGGAGGAAGTTCTACCCCACTGAAATAACAGAGAATGATTCGGAGGATTATCAATGTGACAAACCAAAGTGAAATGATTAATGCAACACACAATAAATCAGATCCCGAACAAACGACAAATACAGCACAAAAACAACCACACTCGTTTCCAATCTGCACTGTAAAGCCTCACATGCCATGAGATAGTTTTACATCGCTCCAGTATAGTATCAGGGGATGGGGGTACTGGGGGGGTTAAGGAGGCTTCGTGTCCTACCGGGAAGGATGTTTGCAGAGTGGAATCTGGTAGGAACTGCTCCAAATCTTCCCTGGGATTTCTGCTGACTCCAGACCCTTTCCTACTTGAACTTGGAGAGGAGCGGCCCTAGAAAAGGGGGGAAAGAAAACACCTCTGACTTTCATGTCTCCCCCCATCCAACCATCAGGCAGGACAAACACAGGAGAGTGGGCTTTGTGGGGAGGTCAGTCTGGGAGCTCAGATGATGCTAAGGTCTTCCCTTCTTCATGAAAAATGTCTTTTTTTCAGCTGGTAATGTCAGTCGCTGAATGACTCAGGGAGCTGATCACTTACTACATCCAATCTGCTCCCCACCAACTACCCCTACACTGTACTGCTCCCTGCACCCCTGGGACTCACTAACCACCCAAGAGCAAATATCTGAGAACATCAATATATAGTCACCCTGAAAGCATGCTGCCCCCCCCAGTCACTCACTCACTCTGCAAGCCTGTCCCCCCCCAGTCACTCACTCTGCAAGACTGTCCCCCCCCAGTCACTCACTCTGCAAGACTGCTGCCCCCCAGTCACTCACTCTGCAAGTCTGCTGCCCCCCCAGTCACTCACTCACTCTGCAAGAATGCTGCCCCCCAGTCACTCACTCACTCTGCAAGTCTGCTGACCCCCCCAGTCACTCACTCACTCTGCAAGCCTGCTGACCCCCCAGTCACTCACTCACTCTGCAAGCCTGCTGGCCCCCCAGTCACTCACTCACTCTGCAAGCCTGCTGCCCCCCCAGTCACTCACTCACTCACTCTGCAAGCCTGCTGCCCCCCCAGTCACTCACTCACTCACTCTGCAAGCCTGCTGCCCCCCCCAGTCACTCACTCACTCACTCTGCAAGCCTGCTGCCCCCCCAGTCAATCACTCACTCTGCAAGAATGTCCCCCCCAGTCACTCAGCAACACTGCCCCCCCAGTCACTCACTCACTCTGCAAGACCGTCCCCCCCAGTCACTCACTCACTCTGCAAGACCGTCCCCCCCAGTCACTCACTCACTCTGCAAGACCGTCCCCCCCAGTCACTCACTCACTCTGCAAGACCGTCCCCCCCAGTCACTCACTCACTCTGCAAGACCGTCCCCCCCAGTCACTCACTCACTCTGCAAGACCGTCCCCCCCAGTCACTCACTCACTCTGCAAGACCGTCCCCCCCAGTCACTCACTCACTCTGCAAGACCGTCCCCCCCAGTCACTCACTCACTCTGCAAGACCGTCCCCCCCAGTCACTCACTCACTCTGCAAGACCGTCCCCCCCAGTCACTCACTCACTCTGCAAGACCGTCCCCCCCAGTCACTCACTCACTCTGCAAGACCGTCCCCCCCAGTCACTCACTCACTCTGCAAGACCGTCCCCCCCAGTCACTCACTCACTCTGCAAGACCGTCCCCCCCAGTCACTCACTCACTCTGCAAGACCGTCCCCCCCAGTCACTCACTCACTCTGCAAAACCTGCCCCCCCAGTCACTCACTCACTCTGCAAGACCTGCCCCCCCAGTCACTCACTCACCTCTGCAAGACCTGCCCCCCCAGTCACTCACTCACTCTGCAAGACCGTCCCCCCCAGTCACTCACTCACTCTGCAAGACTGTGCCCCCCCCAGTCACTCACTCACTCAGACTGTCCCCCCCAGTCACTCACTCACTCAGACTGTCCCCCCCAGTCACTCACTCACTCTGTCCCCCCCCAGTCACTCACTCACTCTGTCCCCCCCCAGTCACTCACTCACTCTGTCCCCCCCAGTCACTCACTCACTTTGTCCCCCCCACGGTCACTCACTCACTTTGTCCCCCCCACGGTCACTCACTCACTCTGTCCCCCCCAGTCACTCACTCACTCACTCCCCCCCCCCCCGGTCACTCACTCACTCCCCCCCCCCGGTCACTCACTCACTCTGTCCCCCCCCCCACTCACTCTGCCCCCCCCCACTCACTCTGTCCCCCCCCCACTCACTCACTCTGTCCCCCCCCCCACTCACTCTGTCCCCCCCCCACTCACTCACTCTGTCCCCCCCCCCACTCACTCACTCTGTCCCCCCCCCCACTCACTCTGTCCCCCCCCCACTCACTCACTCACTCACTCTGTCCCCCCCCCCCACTCACTCACTCTGTCCCCCCCCCCCACTCACTCACTCTGTCCCCCCCCCCCACTCACTCACTCTGTCCCCCCCCAGTCACTCACTCTGTCCCCCCCCAGTCACTCACTCACTCACTCACTCACTCTGTCCCCCCCCCCCAGTCACTCACTCACACTGTCCACCCCCCCGGTCAGTCACTCACCCTGCGCAGTGTGGCCCCGGCTCCCGGCGGTCCCCGGGCGGCGCGCGGTGAGGTAGAGGCGGCGCGAGCGATGTGAGGAATGCGCGGAATGAGGACAGGAATGAAATGAACGTCAGGACCGAACCAGCGGAGGGGGCGGGGCCGAGGTGACGTCAGGCTCCTCCCACCCGCTCCAGGGATGGGGAAGGGCGACAGGGGCCGCGCCTTGACGTCACGGAGATGTCTGTGTGGGGCGGGGAAAGAGCGCGCGTGAGGCTGGGTCACGTGACGGCTGCTGAGCGGGAGCTACCCGGGGCAACCGGCCGAGACCCCTCCCCCAGAGGGGCAACCGGCCGGGACCCCCACCCACCTACCCCGGGGCAACCGGCCGAGACCCCCACCTACCAGGGGCAACCGGCCGAGACCCCTCCCCCAGAGGGGCAACCGGCCGGGACCCCCACCTACCAGGGGCAACCGGCCGAGACCCCTCCCCCAGAGGGGCAACCGGCCGGGACCCCCACCTACCCCGGGGCAACCGGCAGAGACCCCTCCCCCAGAGTGACAACCGGCCGGGACCCCACCCACCTACCCTGGGGCAACCGGCCGGGACCCCTCCCCCAGAGGGGCAACCGGCCAGGACCCCCACCCACCTACCCTGGGGCAACCGGCCGAGACCCCTCCCCCAGAGTGACAACCGGCCGAGACCCCCACCCACCTACCCCGGGGCAACCGGCCGAGACCCCCACCTACCCAGGGGCAACCGGCCGAGACCCCTCCCCCAGAGGGGCAACCGGCCGGGACCCCCACCCACCTACCCCGGGGGCAACCGGCCGGGACCCCTCCCCCAGAGGGGCAACCGGCCAGGACCCCCACCCACCTACCCTGGGGCAACCGGCCGGGACCCCTCCCCCAGAGGGGCAACCGGCCGAGACCCCCACCCACCTACCCTGGGGCAACCGGCCGGGACCCCTCCCCCAGAGGGGCAAACGGCCAGGACCCCCACCCACCTACCCTGGGGCAACCGGCCGAGACACCCTCCCTCAGAGGGACAACCGGCCGGGACCCCCACCCACCTACACCGGGGCAACCGGCAGAGACCCCCACCTACAACGGGGCAACTGGCCGAGACCCCCTCCCTCAGAGGAGCAACTGGCCGAGACCCCTCCCCGAGAGGGGCAACCGGCAGAGACACCCACCTACCCCGGGGCAACCGACCGAGACCCCCACCCACCTACCCCGAGGGAACCGGCCGAGACCCCCTTCCTCAGAGGGGCAACCGGCCGAGACCCTGGGACAACCGGCCGAGACCCCGCACCCACCTACCCTGAGGCAATCAGCCGAAACCGCCACCCACCTACCCTGGGGCAACCGGCCAGGACCCCCACCCACCTACCCCGGGGGAAACGGCCAACACCCACCCGCCTACCCCGGGACAACCGGCCGAAACCCCGGCAGTATGTAGGATGTGTATACACACACACACAATCCAATTCATGTAAAGTGCAGCCTGGCAGTATGTAGGATGTATATACACACACACACACAATCCAATTCATGTAAAGTGCAGCCTGGCAGTATGTAGGATGTATATACACACACACACACACACAATCCAATTCATGTAAAGTGCAGCCTGGCAGTATGTAGGATGTATATACACACACACACAATCCAATTCATGTAAAGTGCAGCCTGGCAGTATGTAGGATGTATATACACACACACAATACAATTCATGTAAAGTGCAGCCCGGCAGTATGTAGGATGTATATACACAGACACAATCCAATTCATGTAAAGTGCAGCTTGGCAGTATGTAGGATGTATACACACACACAATCCAATTCATGTGCAGCCCGGCAGTATGTAGGATGTATATACACACACACACAATCCAATTCATGTAAAGTGCAGCCCGGCAGTATGTAGGATGTATACACACACACACAATCCAATTCATGTAAAGTGCAGCCCTGCAGTATGTAGGATGTATATACACACACACAATCCAATTCATGTACAGTGCAGCCCGGCAGTATGTAGGATGTATATACACACACACACAATCCAATTCATGTAAAGTGCAGCCCGGCAGTATGTAGGATGTATATACACACACACAATACAATTCATGTAAAGTGCAGCCCGGCAGTATGTAGGATGTATATACACAGACACAATCCAATTCATGTAAAGTGCAGCTTGGCAGTATGTAGGATGTATACACACACACAATCCAATTCATGTGCAGCCTGGCAGTATGTAGGATGTATATACACAGACACACAATCCAATTCATGTAAAGTGCAGCCCGGCAGTATGTAGGATGTATACACACACACACAATCCAATTCATGTAAAGTGCAGCCCTGCAGTATGTAGGATGTATATACACACACACAATCCAATTCATGTACAGTGCAGCCCGGCAGTATGTAGGATGTATATACACACAGACACAATCCAATTCATGTAAAGTGCAGCCCGGCAGTATGTAGGATGTATATACACACACACACAATCCAATTCATGTAAAGTGCAGCCTGGCAGTATGTAGGATGTATATACACACACACACAATCCAATTCATGTAAAGTGCAGCCCGGCAGTATGTAGGATGTATATACACACACACACACAATCCAATTCATGTAAAGTGCAGACCGGCAGTATGTAGGATGTATATACACACACACACACAATCCAATTCATGTAAAGTGCAGCCCGGCAGTATGTAGGATGTATATACACACACACACACAATCCAATTCATGTAAAGTGCAGACCGGCAGTATGTAGGATGTATACACACACACACACACAATCCAATTCATGTAAAGTGCAGCCCGGCAGTATGTAGGATGTATATACACACACACAATCCAATTCATGTAAAGTGCAGCCTGGCAGTATGTAGGATGGATATACACACACACACAATCCAATTCATGTAAAGTGCAGCCCGGCAGTATGTAGGATGTATATACACACACACACACACAATCCAATTCATGTAAAGTGCAGCCTGGCAGTATGTAGGATGTATATATACACACACACACAATCCAATTCATGTAAAGTGCAGCCCGGCAGTATGTAGGATGTATATACACACACACACAATCCAATTCATGTAAAGTGCAGCCTGGCAGTATGTAGGATGTATATACACACACACACAATCCAATTCATGTAAAGTGCAGCCTGGCAGTATGTAGGATGTATATACACACAGACAATCCAATTCATGTAAAGTGCAGCCTGGCAGTATGTAGGATGTATATACACACACACACACACAATCCAATTCATGTAAAGTGCAGCCTGGCAGTATGTAGGATGTATATACACACACACACAATCCAATTCATGTAAAGTGCAGCCCGGCAGTATGTAGGATGTATACACACACACACAATCCAATTCATGTAAAGTGCAGCCCTGCAGTATGTAGGATGTATATACACACACACAATCCAATTCATGTACAGTGCAGCCCGGCAGTATGTAGGATGTATATACACACAGACACAATCCAATTCATGTAAAGTGCAGCCCGGCAGTATGTAGGATGTATATACACACACACACAATCCAATTCATGTAAAGTGCAGCCTGGCAGTATGTAGGATGTATATACACACACACACAATCCAATTCATGTAAAGTGCAGCCCGGCAGTATGTAGGATGTATATACACACACACACACAATCCAATTCATGTAAAGTGCAGACCGGCAGTATGTAGGATGTATACACACACACACACACAATCCAATTCATGTAAAGTGCAGACCGGCAGTATGTAGGATGTATACACACACACACACACAATCCAATTCATGTAAAGTGCAGCCCGGCAGTATGTAGGATGTATATACACACACACAATCCAATTCATGTAAAGTGCAGCCTGGCAGTATGTAGGATGTATATACACACACACACACAATCCAATTCATGTAAAGTGCAGCCTGGCAGTATGTAGGATGTATATATACACACACACACAATCCAATTCATGTAAAGTGCAGCCCGGCAGTATGTAGGATGTATATACACACACACACAATCCAATTCATGTAAAGTGCAGCCCGGCAGTATGTAGGATGTATATACACACACACAATCCAATTCATGTAAAGTGCAGCCCGGCAGTATGTAGGATGTATATACACACAGACACAATCCAATTCATGTAAAGTGCAGCCCAGCAGTATGTAGGATGTATATACACACACACACAATCCAATTCATGTAAAGTGCAGCCCGGCAGTATGTAGGATGTATATACACACACACAATCGTATTCATGTAACGTGCAGCCCGGCAGTATGTAGGATGTATATACACACACACACAATCCAATTCATGTAAAGTGCAGCCCGGCAGTATGTAGGATGTATATACACACACACACACAATCCAATTCATGTAAAGTGCAGCCTGGCAGTATGTAGGATGGATATACACACACACACACACAATCCAATTCATGTAAAGTGCAGCCTGGCAGTATGTAGGATGTATATATACACACACACACAATCCAATTCATGTAAAGTGCAGCCCGGCAGTATGTAGGATGTATATACACACACACACAATCCAATTCATGTAAAGTGCAGCCCGGCAGTATGTAGGATGTATATACACACACACAATCCAATTCATGTAAAGTGCAGCCCGGCAGTATGTAGGATGTATATACACACAGACACAATCCAATTCATGTAAAGTGCAGCCTGGCAGTATGTAGGATGGATATACACACACACACACACAATCCAATTCATGTAAAGTGCAGCCTGGCAGTATGTAGGATGTATATATACACACACACACAATCCAATTCATGTAAAGTGCAGCCCAGCAGTATGTAGGATGTATATACACAGACACAATCCAATTCATGTAAAGTGCAGCCCGGCAGTATGTAGGATGTATATACACACACACACAATCCAATTCATGTAAAGTGCAGCCCGGCAGTATGTAGGATGTATATACACACACACAATCCAATTCATGTAAAGTGCAGCCCGGCAGTATGTAGGATGTATATACACACAGACACAATCCAATTCATGTAAAGTGCAGCCTGGCAGTATGTAGGATGTATATACACACACTATCCAATTCATGTAAAGTGCAGCCCGGCAGTATGTAGGATGTATATACACACACACACAATCCAATTCATGTAAAGTGCAGCCCGGCAGTATGTAGGATGTATATACACACACACAATCCAATTCATGTAAAGTGCAGCCCGGCAGTATGTAGGATGTATATACACACAGACACAATCCAATTCATGTAAAGTGCAGCCTGGCAGTATGTAGGATGTATATACACACAGACACAATCCAATTCATGTAAAGTGCAGCCTGGCAGTATGTAGGATGTATATACACACACACAATCCAATTCATGTATAGTGCAGCCCGGCAGTATGTAGGATGTTTATACACACACAGACACAATCCAATTCATGTAAAGTGCAGCCTGGCAGTATGTAGGATGTATATACACACAGACACAATCCAATTCATGTAAAGTGCAGCCTGGCAGTATGTAGGAAGTATATACACACACACAATCCAATTCATGTAAAGTGCAGCCCGGCAGTATGTAGGATGTATATACACAGACACAATCCAATTCATGTAAAGTGCAGTCCGGCAGTATGTAGGATGTATATACACACACACAATCCAATTCATGTAAAGTGCAGCCCGGCAGTATGTAGGATGTATATACACACACACACACACAATCCAATTCATGTAAAGTGCAGCCTGGCAGTATGTAGGATGGATATACACACACACACACACAATCCAATTCATGTAAAGTGCAGCCTGGCAGTATGTAGGATGTATATACACACACACAATCCAATTCATGTAAAGTGCAGCCTGGCAGTATGTAGGATGTATATACACACACACACAATCCAATTCATGTAAAGTGCAGCCTGGCAGTATGTAGGATGTATATACACACACACACAATCCAATTCATGTAAAGTGCAGCCCGGCAGTATGTAGGATGTATATACACACACACAATCCAATTCATGTAAAGTGCAGCCCGGCAGTATGTAGGATGTATATACACACACACAATCCAATTCATTTAAAGTGCAGCCTGGCAGTATGTAGGATGTATATACACACACACAATCCAATTCATGTATAGTGCAGCCCGGCAGTATGTAGGATGTTTATACACACACAGACACAATCCAATTCATGTAAAGTGCAGCCTGGCAGTATGTAGGATGTATATACACACAGACACAATCCAATTCATGTAAAGTGCAGCCTGGCAGTATGTAGGAAGTATATACACACACACAATCCAATTCATGTAAAGTGCAGCCCGGCAGTATGTAGGATGTATATACACAGACACAATCCAATTCATGTAAAGTGCAGTCCGGCAGTATGTAGGATGTATATACACACACACAATCCAATTCATGTAAAGTGCAGCCCGGCAGTATGTAGGATGTATATACACACACACACACACAATCCAATTCATGTAAAGTGCAGCCTGGCAGTATGTAGGATGGATATACACACACACACACACAATCCAATTCATGTAAAGTGCAGCCTGGCAGTATGTAGGATGTATATACACACACACAATCCAATTCATGTAAAGTGCAGCCTGGCAGTATGTAGGATGTATATACACACACACACAATCCAATTCATGTAAAGTGCAGCCTGGCAGTATGTAGGATGTATATACACACACACACAATCCAATTCATGTAAAGTGCAGCCCGGCAGTATGTAGGATGTATATACACACACACAATCCAATTCATGTAAAGTGCAGCCCGGCAGTATGTAGGATGTATATACACACACACAATCCAATTCATTTAAAGTGCAGCCTGGCAGTATGTAGGATGTATATACACACACACAATCCAATTCATGTAAAGTGCAGCCTGGCAGTATGTAGGATGTATATACACACACACAATCCAATTCATGTAAAGTGCAGCCCGGCAGTATGTAGGATGCATATACACACACACACACACACAATCCAATTCATGTAAAGTGCAGCCCGGCAGTATGTAGGATGTATATGTATATATATATATATATATATATATATACACACACACAATCCAATTCATGTAAAGTGCAGCCCGGCAGTATGTAGGATGTATATATAAACACAGACAATCCAATTCATGTAAAGTGCAGCCCGGCAGTATGTAGGATGTATATACACACACAGACACAATCCAATTCATGTAAAGTGCAGCCTGACAGTATGTAGGATGTATATACACACACACACAATCCAATTCATGTAAAGTGCAGCCCAGCAGTATGTAGGATGTATATACACACACACAATCCAATTCATGCAAAGTGCAGCCCGGCAGTATGTAGGATGCATATACACACACACACACACACACACACAATCCAATTCATGTAAAGTGCAGCCCGGCAGTATGTAGGATGTATATATATATACACACACAATCCAATTCAAGTAAAGTGCAGCCCAGCAGTATGTAGGATGTATATACACACACAATCCAATTCATGCAAAGTGCAGCCCGGCTGTATGTAGGATGTATATACACACACACACAATCCAATTCATGTAAAGTGCAGCCCAGCAGTATGTAGGATGTATATACACACACACAATCCAATTCATGCAAAGTGCAGCCCGGCAGTATGTAGGATGTATATACACACACACACAATCCAATTCATGTAAAGTGCAGCCCGGCAGTATGTAGGATCTATATACACACAGACATCATCCAATTTATTAATCATGACAGGTCCTATTAAATTGCAGTATGTAGTCCTTGGCCTTATCTTATATCTAGCATATCCTTTTACATATCCCATTCATGCTTAAACTCCTTCACTGTATTTACTTCTACCACTTCTACTGGAAGACTATTCCATACATCCACTACCCTCTCAGTAAAGTAATACTTTCATTAGACCCTGACCTTATCTTATATCTAGGATAGCCTTATACCTATCCCATGCATGCTTAAACTCCTTCACTGTATTAACCTACACACACAATCCAATTCATGTAAAGTGCAGCCCGGCATATGTAGGATGTGTATACACACAGACACAATCCAATTCATGTAAAGTGCAGCCCAGCAGTATATAGGATGTATATACACACACACACAATCCAATTCATGTAAAGTGCAGCCCAGCAGTATGTAGGATGTATATACACACACACAATCCAATTCATGCAAAGTGCAGCCCGGCAGTATGTAGGATGGATATACACACACACACAATCCAATTCATGTAAAGTGCAGCCCAGCAGTATGTAGGATGTATATGCACACACAATCCAATTCATGCAAAGTGCAGCCCGGCAGTATGTAGGATGTATATAAACACACACACAGTCCAATACATGTAAAGTGCAGCCCAGCAGTATGTAGGATGTAAATACACACACACACACACACACGATCCAATTCATGCAAAGTGCAGCCCGGCAGTATGTAGGATGTATATACACACACACACACAATCCAATTCATGTAAAGTGCAGCCTGGCAGTATGTAGGATGTATATATACACACACACAATCCAATTCATGTAAAGTGCAGCCCGGCAGTATGTAGGATGTATATACACACACACACAATCCAATTCATGTAAAGTGCAGCCCAGCAGTATGTAGGATGTATATACACACACACACAATCCAATTCATGTAAAGTGCAGCCTGGCAGTATGTAGGATGTATATACACACACACACAATCCAATTCATGTAAAGTGCAGCCCAGCAGTATGTAGGATGTATATACACACACACAATCCAATTCATGCAAAGTGCAGCCCGGCAGTATGTAGGATGTATATACACACACACACAATCCAATTCATGTAAAGTGCAGCCCAGCAGTATGTAGGATGTATATACACACACACAATCCAATTCATGTAAAGTGCAGCCCAGCAGTATGTAGGATCTATATACACACAGACATCATCCAATTTATTAATCATGACAGGTCCTATTAAATTGCAGTATGTAGTCCTTGGCCTTATCTTATATCTAGCATATCCTTTTACATATCCCATTCATGCTTAAACTCCTTCACTGTATTTACTTCTACCACTTCTACTGGAAGACTATTCCATACATCCACTACCCTCTCAGTAAAGTAATACTTTCATTAGACCCTGACCTTATCTTATATCTAGGATAGCCTTATACCTATCCCATGCATGCTTAAACTCCTTCACTGTATTAACCTCTACCACTTCTACTGGAAGACTATTCCATGCATCCACTACCCTCTCAGTAATGTAATACTTTCATTAGTCCCTGGCCTTATCTTATATCTAGGATAGCCTTATACCTATCCCATGCATGCTTAAACTCCTTCACTGTATTAACCTCTACCACTTCTACTGGAAGACTATTCCATACATCCACTACCCTCTCAGTAATGTAATACTTTCATTAGTCCCTGACATTATCTTATATCTAGGATAGCCTTATACCTATCCCACGCATGCTTAAACTCCTTCACTGTATTAACCTCTACCACTTCTACTGGAAGACTATTCCATACATCCACTACCCTCTCAGTAATGTAATACTTTCATTAGTCCCTGGCCTTATCTTATATCTAGGATAGCCTTATACCTATCCCATGCATGCTTAAACTCCTTCACTGTATTAACCTCTACCACTTCTACTGGAAGGCTATTCCATGCATCCACTACCCTCTCAGTAATGTAATACTTTCATTAGTCCCTGGCCTTATCTTATATCTAGGATAGCCTTATACCTATCCCATGCATGCTTATACTCCTCACTGTATTAACCTCTACCACTTCTACTGGAAGACTATTCCATGCATCCACTACCCTCTCAGTAATGTAATACTTTCATTAGTCCCTGGCCTTATCTTATATCTAGGATAACCTTATACCTATCCCATGCATGCTTAAACTCCTTCACTGTATTAACCTCTACCACTTCTACTGGAAGACTATTCCATACATCCACTACCCTCTCAGTAATGTAATACTTTCATTAGTCCCTGGCATTATCTTATATCTAGGATAGCCTTATACCTATACCTCGCATGCTCAAACTCCTTCACTGTATTAACCTCTACCACTTCTACTGGAAGACTATTCCATACATCCACTACCTTCTCAGTAATGTAATACTTTCAGTAGTCCCTGGCCTTATCTTATATCAGGGATAGCCTTATACCTATCCCATGCATGCTTAAACTCCTTCACTGTATTAACCTCTACCACTTCTACTGGAAGACTATTCCATACACCCACTACCCTCTCAGTAATGTAATACTTTCATTAGTCCCTGGCCTTATCTTATATCTAGGATAGCCTTATACCTATCCCATGCATGCTTAAACTCCTTCACTGTATTAACCTCTACCACTTCTACTGGAAGACTATTCCATACATCCACTACCCTCTCAGTAATGTAATACTTTCATTAGTCCCTGACCTTATCTTATATCAGGGATAGCCTTATACCTATCCCATGCATGCTTAAACTCCTTCACTGTATTAACCTCTACCACTTCTACTGGAAGACTATCCCATTCATCCACTACCCTCTCAGTGATGTAATACTTTCATTAGTCCCTGGCCTTATCTTATATCTAGGATAGCCTTATACCTATCCCATGCATGCTTAAACTCCTTCACTGTATTAACTTCTACCACTTCTACTTGAAGACTATTCCATACATCCACTACCCTCTCAGTAATGTAATACTTTCATTAGTCCCTTACCTTATCTTATATCAGGGATAGCCTTATACCTATACCATGCATGCTTAAACTCCTTCACTGTATTACCCTCTACCACTTCTACTGGAAGACTATTCCATACATCCACTACCCTCTCAGTAATGTAATACTTTCATTAGTCCCAGGCCTTATCTTATATCTAGGATAGCCTTATACCTATCTCATGCATGCTTAAACTCCTTCACTGTATTAACCTCTACCACTTCTACTGGAAGACTATTCCATACATCCACTACCCTCTCAGTAATGTAATACTTTCATTAGTCCCTTACCTTATCTTATATCAGGGATAGCCTTATACCTATCCCATGCATGCTTAAACTCCTTCACTGTATTACCCTCTACCACTTCTACTGGAAGACTATTCCATACATCCACTACCCTCTCAGTAATGTAATACTTTCATTAGTCCCAGGCCTTCTCTTATATCTAGGATAGCCTTATACCTATCTCATTCATGCTTAAACTCCTTCACTGTATTAACCTCTACCACTTCTACTGGAAGACTATTCCATACATCCACTACCCTCTCAGTAATGTAATACTTTCATTAGTCCCTGGCCTTATCTTATATCTAGGATAGCCTTATACCTATCCCATGCATGCTTAAACTCCCTCACTGTATTACCCTCTACCACTTCTACTGGAAGACTATTCCATACATCCACTACCCTCTCAGTAATGTAATACTTTCATTAGTCCCTGACCTTATCTTATATCAGGGATAGCCTTATACCTATCCCATGCATGCTTAAACTCCTTCACTGTATTAACTTCTACCACTTCTACTGGAAGACTATTCCATACATCCACTACCCTCTCAGTAATGTAATACTTTCATTAGTCCCTTACCTTATCTTATATCAGGGATAGCCTTATACCTATCCCATGCATGCTTAAACTCCTTCACTGTATTACCCTCTACCACTTCTACTGGAAGACTATTCCATACATCCACTACCCTCTCAGTAATGTAATACTTTCATTAGTCCCAGGCCTTATCTTATATCTAGGATAGCCTTATACCTATCTCATGCATGCTTAAACTCCTTCACTGTATTAACCTCTACCACTTCTACTGGAAGACTATTCCATACATCCACTACCCTCTCAGTAATGTAATACTTTCATTAGTCCCTTACCTTATCTTATATCAGGCCTTATACCTATCCCATGCATGCTTAAACTCCTTCACTGTATTACCCTCTACCACTTCTACTGGAAGACTATTCCATACATCCACTACCCTCTCAGTAATGTAATACTTTCATTAGTCCCAGGCCTTATCTTATATCTAGGATAGCCTTATACCTCTCTCATGCATGCTTAAACTCCTTCACTGTATTAACCTCTACCACTTCTACTGGAAGACTATTCCATACATCCACTACCCTCTCAGTAATGTAATACTTTCATTAGTCCCTGACCTTATCTTATATCAGGGATAGCCTTATACCTATCCCATGCATGCTTAAACTCCTTCACTGTATTAACCTCTACCACTTCTACTGGAAGACTATCCCATTCATCCACTACCCTCTCAGTAATGTAATACTTTCATTAGTCCCTGGCCTTATCTTATATCTAGGATAGCCTTATACCTATCCCATGCATGCTTAAACTCCTTCACTGTATTAACTTCTACCACTTCTACTTGAAGACTATTCCATACATCCACTACCCTCTCAGTAATGTAATACTTTCATTAGTCCCTTACCTTATCTTATATCAGGGATAGCCTTATACCTATACCATGCATGCTTAAACTCCTTCACTGTATTACCCTCTACCACTTCTACTGGAAGACTATTCCATACATCCACTACCCTCTCAGTAATGTAATACTTTCATTAGTCCCAGGCCTTATCTTATATCTAGGATAGCCTTATACCTATCTCATGCATGCTTAAACTCCTTCACTGTATTAACCTCTACCACTTCTACTGGAAGACTATTCCATACATCCACTACCCTCTCAGTAATGTAATACTTTCATTAGTCCCTTACCTTATCTTATATCAGGGATAGCCTTATACCTATCCCATGCATGCTTAAACTCCTTCACTGTATTACCCTCTACCACTTCTACTGGAAGACTATTCCATACATCCACTACCCTCTCAGTAATGTAATACTTTCATTAGTCCCAGGCCTTCTCTTATATCTAGGATAGCCTTATACCTATCTCATTCATGCTTAAACTCCTTCACTGTATTAACCTCTACCACTTCTACTGGAAGACTATTCCATACATCCACTACCCTCTCAGTAATGTAATACTTTCATTAGTCCCTGGCCTTATCTTATATCTAGGATAGCCTTATACCTATCCCATGCATGCTTAAACTCCCTCACTGTATTACCCTCTACCACTTCTACTGGAAGACTATTCCATACATCCACTACCCTCTCAGTAATGTAATACTTTCATTAGTCCCTGACCTTATCTTATATCAGGGATAGCCTTATACCTATCCCATGCATGCTTAAACTCCTTCACTGTATTAACTTCTACCACTTCTACTGGAAGACTATTCCATACATCCACTACCCTCTCAGTAATGTAATACTTTCATTAGTCCCTTACCTTATCTTATATCAGGGATAGCCTTATACCTATCCCATGCATGCTTAAACTCCTTCACTGTATTACCCTCTACCACTTCTACTGGAAGACTATTCCATACATCCACTACCCTCTCAGTAATGTAATACTTTCATTAGTCCCAGGCCTTATCTTATATCTAGGATAGCCTTATACCTATCTCATGCATGCTTAAACTCCTTCACTGTATTAACCTCTACCACTTCTACTGGAAGACTATTCCATACATCCACTACCCTCTCAGTAATGTAATACTTTCATTAGTCCCTTACCTTATCTTATATCAGGCCTTATACCTATCCCATGCATGCTTAAACTCCTTCACTGTATTACCCTCTACCACTTCTACTGGAAGACTATTCCATACATCCACTACCCTCTCAGTAATGTAATACTTTCATTAGTCCCAGGCCTTATCTTATATCTAGGATAGCCTTATACCTCTCTCATGCATGCTTAAACTCCTTCACTGTATTAACCTCTACCACTTCTACTGGAAGACTATTCCATACATCCACTACCCTCTCAGTAATGTAATACTTTCATTAGTCCCTGGCCTTATCTTATATCTAGGATAGCCTTATACCTATCCCATGCATGCTTAAACTCCCTCACTGTATTACCCTCTACCACTTCTACTGGAAGACTATTCCATACATCCACTACACTCTCAGTAATGTAATACTTTCATTAGTCCCTGGCCTTATCTTATATCTAGGATAGCCTTATACCTATCCCATGCATGCTTAAACTCCTTCACTGTATTAACCTCTACCACTTCTACTGGAAGACTATTCCATACATCCACTACCCTCTCAGTAAGTAATACTCTCATTAGTCCCTGACCTTATCTTATATCTAGGATAGCCTTATACCTATCCCATGCATACTTAAACTCCTTCACTGTATTAACCTCTACCGCTTCTACTGGAAGACTATTCCATACATCCACTACCCTCTCAGTAAGTAATACTCTCATTAGTCCCTGACCTTATCTTATATCAGGGATAGCCTTATACCTATCCCATGCATGCTTAAACTCCTTCACTGTATTACCCTCTACCACTTCTACTGGAAGACTATTCCATACATCCACTACCCTCTCAGTAATGTAATACTTTCATTAGTACCAGGCCTTATCTTATATCTAGGATAGCCTTATACCTATCCCATGCATGCTTAAACTCCTTCACTGTATTACCCTCTACCACTTCTACTGGAAGACTATTCCATACATCCACTACCCTCTCAGTAATGTAATACTTTCATTAGTCCCAGGCCTTATCTTATATCTAGGATAGCCTTATACCTATCTCATGCATGCTTAAACTCCTTCACTGTATTAACCTCTACCACTTCTACTGGAAGACTATTCCATACATCCACTACCCTCTCAGTAATGTAATACTTTCATTAGTCCCTGGCCTTACCTTATATCTAGGATAGCCTTATACCTATCCCATGCATGCTTAAACTCCTTCACTGTATTACCCTCTACCACTTCTACTGGAAGACTATTCCATACATCCACTACCCTCTCAGTAATGTAATACTTTCATTAGTCCCAGGCCTTATCTTATATCTAGGATAGCCTTATACCTATCTCATGCATGCTTAAACTCCTTCACTGTATTAACCTCTACCACTTCTACTGGAAGACTATTCCATACATCCACTACCCTCTCAGTAATGTAATACTTTCATTAGTCCCTGGCCTTATCTTATATCTAGGATAGCCTTATACCTATCCCATGCATGCTTAAACTCCCTCACTGTATTACCCTCTACCACTTCTACTGGAAGACTATTCCATACATCCACTACACTCTCAGTAATGTAATACTTTCATTAGTCCCTGGCCTTATCTTATATCTAGGATAGCCTTATACCTATCCCACGCATGCTTAAACTCCTTCACTGTATTACCCTCTACCACTTCTACTGGAAGACTATTCCATACATCCACTACCCTCTCAGTAATGTAATACTATCATTAGTCCCTGGCCTTATCTTATATCTAGGATAGCCTTATACCTATCCCATGCATGCTTAAACTCCTTCACTGTATTAACCTCTACCACTTCTACTGGAAGACTATTCCATGCATCCACTACCCTCTCAGTAATGTAATACTTTCATTAGTCCCTGCCCTTATCTTATATCTAGGATAGCCTTATACCTATCCCATGCATGCTTAAACTCCTTCACTGTATTAACCTCTACCACTTCTACTGGAAGACTATACCAAACATCCACTACCCTCTCAGTAAAGTAATACTTTCATTAGTCCCTGGCCTTATCTTATATCTAGGATTGCCTTATACCTATCCCACGCATGCTTAAACTCCTTCACTGTATTAACCTCTACCACTTCTACTGGAAGACTATTCCATACATCCACTACCCTCTCAGTAATGTAATACTTTCATTAGTCCCTGGCCTTATCTTATATCTAGGATAGCCTTATACCTATCCCATGCATGCTTAAACTCCTTCATTGTATTAACCTCTACCACTTCTACTGGAAGACTATTCCATACATCCACTACCCTCTCAGTAAGTAATACTCTCATTAGTCCCTGACCTTATCTTATATCTAGGATAGCCTTATACCTATCCCATGCATACTTAAACTCCTTCACTGTATTAACCTCTACCGCTTCTACTGGAAGACTATTCCATACATCCACTACCCTCTCAGTAAGTAATACTCTCATTAGTCCCTGACCTTATCTTATATCAGGGATAGCCTTATACCTATCCCATGCATGCTTAAACTCCTTCACTGTATTACCCTCTACCACTTCTACTGGAAGACTATTCCATACATCCACTACCCTCTCAGTAATGTAATACTTTCATTAGTACCAGGCCTTATCTTATATCTAGGATAGCCTTATACCTATCCCATGCATGCTTAAACTCCCTCACTGTATTACCCTCTACCACTTCTACTGGAAGACTATTCCATACATCCACTACCCTCTCAGTAATGTAATACTTTCATTAGTCCCTTACCTTATCTTATATCAGGGATAGCCTTATACATATCACATGCATGCTTAAACTCCTTCACTGTATTACCCTCTACCACTTCTACTGGAAGACTATTCCATACATCCACTACCCTCTCAGTAATGTAATACTTTCATTAGTCCCAGGCCTTATCTTATATCTAGGATAGCCTTATACCTATCTCATGCATGCTTAAACTCCTTCACTGTATTAACCTCTACCACTTCTACTGGAAGACTATTCCATACATCCACTACCCTCTCAGTAATGTAATACTTTCATTAGTCCCTGGCCTTACCTTATATCTAGGATAGCCTTATACCTATCCCATGCATGCTTAAACTCCTTCACTGTATTACCCTCTACCACTTCTACTGGAAGACTATTCCATACATCCACTACCCTCTCAGTAATGTAATACTTTCATTAGTCCCAGGCCTTATCTTATATCTAGGATAGCCTTATACCTCTCTCATGCATGCTTAAACTCCTTCACTGTATTAACCTCTACCACTTCTACTGGAAGACTATTCCATACATCCACTACCCTCTCAGTAATGTAATACTTTCATTAGTCCCTGGCCTTATCTTATATCTAGGATAGCCTTATACCTATCCCATGCATGCTTAAACTCCCTCACTGTATTACCCTCTACCACTTCTACTGGAAGACTATTCCATACATCCACTACACTCTCAGTAATGTAATACTTTCATTAGTCCCTGACCTTATCTTATATCTAGGATAGCCTTATACCTATCCCATGCATGCTTAAACTCCTTCACTGTATTAACCTCTACCACTTCTACTGGAAGACTATCCCATGCATCCACTACCCTCTCACACAGCTATTAACCTCTGCTAGATGACTGTTCCATGATCTTCATTTGATCTGTTATCTTGTACATAATAATTAGCAATGCATTATAAAGTTACTGTATTTTTAGTGGAGTGTTACTTATATAATATTAATTTAAGTAGAGGTGCAAGTTTAGGCTGTGCTATAGATATCCATGGTTAAATATAGGCTGGAATCAAATGTGAGACAAGGAAAGGTCATTACTGTATCTTTACCATGTGAAAACGCAAACGCTGTCACCACTGAAATATTTGATCAGTTTCCAAGCAGAGGGGGCGCACCTGTTGGTCAGAATCTGGGGTAGTGGATTAAGAAATCAGCCTCCAGGCAGACACCAATGTGATAGGATGACATTTGTTAGCAGACGTGCTAATCTACAAACATCACACTAGTCAATTGTGGGGTAAAGTTCTGAAAATGGAGCAGTCAACATGGCAACCAGTGGAATGTTCTGCAGTCTCCATGGCAACCAATGGAATGTTCTGCAGTCAACATGGCAACCAGTGGAATGTTCTGCAGTCAACATGGCAACCAATGGAATGTTCTGCAGTCAACATGGCAACCAATGGAAAGTTCTGCAGTCCCCATGGCAACCAATGGAAAGTTCTGCAGTCAACATGGCAACCAATGGAATGTTCTGCAGTCAACATGGCAACCAATGGAAAGTTCTGCAGTCAACATGGCAACCAATGGAAAGTTCTGCAGTCAACATGGCAACCAATGGAATGTTCTGCAGTCTCCACGGCAACCAATGGAATGTTCTGCAGTCAACATGGCAATCAATGGAATGTTCTGCAGTCAACATGGCAACCAATGGAATGTTCTGCAGTCAACATGGCAACCAATGGAATGTTCTGCAGTCTCCATGGCAACCAATGGAATGTTCTGCAGTCAACATGGCAACCAATGGAATGTTCTGCAGTCAACATGGCAACCAAAGGAATGTTCTGCAGTCAACATGGCAACCAATGGAATGTTCTGCAGTCTCCATGGCAACCAATGGAATGTTCTGCAGTCAACATGGCAACCAATGGAATGTTCTGCAGTCAACATGGCAACCAATGGAATGTTCTGCAGTCAACATGGCAACCAATGGAATGTTCTGCAGTCAACATGGCAACCAATGGAATGTTCTGCAGTCTCCATGGCAACCAATGGAATGTTCTGCAGTCAACATGGCAACCAATGGAATGTTCTGCAGTCAACATGGCAACCAATGGAATGTTCTGCAGTCAACATTGCAACCAATGGAATGTTCTGCAGTCAACATGGCAACCAATGGAATGTTCTGCAGTCAACATGGCAACCAATGGAATGTTCGGCAGTCACCATGGAAACCAATGGAATGTTCTGCAGTCTCCATGGCAACCAATGGAATGTTCTGCAGTCACCATGGAAACCAATGGAATGTTCTGCAGTCACCATGGAAACCAATGGAATGTTCCTGCTGATTTCATCACTTGTAGAACTTTACCCCAGATTGGCTTTTTCTAAATATCCCTCATTATGTTATATATGACTGAGTGATAAGGGGGAACTGGGAGGCAATCAGATTAACAAACACAGATGGGTCTACTGCACGGTAGCAAGTTACTCTCAGTTTACCAGTGATTCTTTGCCCAATAGTACAACTGTCAAAAACATAAGTTCTGTTTAACTGAAAGATTGTATAAAGTGTAGACATTTTATATAGCAATGCTTTAATGGAAGAATACACTTAAAGCACCTTATTGAGTCCTCTTTGCTCTGTATAGCTCTATCAGGGGCAGACATGTTGTTTAGAATCTTTGCTCTGTATAGCTCTATCAGGGGCGGACATGTTGTTTAGAATCTTTGCTCTGTATAGCTCTATCAGGGGCGGACATGTTGTTTAGAATCTTTGCTCTGTATAGCTCTATCGGGCGGACATGTTGTTTAGAATCTTTGCTCTGTATAGCTCTATCAGGGGCAGACATGTTGGCTAGAATCTTTGCTCTGTATAGCTCTATCAGGGGCGGACATGTTGTTTAGAACCTTTGCTCTGTATAGCTCTATCAGGGACGGACATGTTTAGAATCTTTGCTCTTTATAGTTCTATCAGGGGACAGACATGTTGTTTAGAATCTTTGCTCTGTATAGCTCTATCAGGGGGCGGACATGTTATTTAGAATCTTTGCTCTGTATAGCTCTATCAGGGGAGGACATGTTGTTTAGAATCTTTGCTCTGTATAGCTCTATCAGGGGGAGGACATGTTATTTAGAATCTTTGCTCTGTATAGCTCTATCAGGGGGAGGACATGTTGTTTAGCATCTTTGCTCTGTATAGCTCTATCAGGGGGCAGACATGTTGTTTAGAATCTTTGCTCTGTATAGCTCTATCAGGGGCGGACATGTTGTTTAGAATCTTTGCTCTGTATAGCTCTATCAGGGGGCGGACATGTTATTTAGAATCTTTGCTCTGTATAGCTCTATCAGGGGGCGGACATGTTGTTTAGAATCTTTGCTCTGTATAGCTCTATCAGGGGGCGGACATGTTATTTAGAATCTTTGCTCTGTATAGCTCTATCAGGGGAGGACATGTTGTTTAGAATCTTTGCTCTGTATAGCTCTATCAGGGGCAGACATGTTGGTTAGAATCTTTGCTCTGGATAGCTCTATCAGGGGGCGGACATGTTGATTAGAATCTTTGCTCTGTATAGCTCTATCAGAGGCGGACATGTTGTGTAGAATCTTTGCTCTGTATAGCTCTATCAGGGGGCGGACATGTTATTTAGAATCTTTGCTCTGTATAGCTCTATCAGGGGGCAGACATGTTGTTTAGAACCTTGGGTAATAGGAAGCAAAGTCTGACCCAAGATTGATCTCCATTGATAGAGCTTTATTTGTATTCATTCATTAAAACATATGTATTTAAGAAGCCTACACTTAATGTTAAACATAAGTTTCTTTTTTTGCTGACAGTTGCCCTATAATTGGTAGGATTGGCTCACAGGCGGGTGCTTGGCCCATGTACAGAGGACATGTTAAACTAACGCCTTCACCAGTTAATTTGCTTATATAAATCTGTTTAAAAGAAGATGACTAACAAGTGAATATTATGTTCAGATCAGCAGTTATTGTAATTGTGAGCAGCCAATCAGACGGGGAAATTTACTGCGGGGACTGCACCCAGCATTCCAACCAAGGAGGAAGTGATGGAAAGTGCCCGCTGTGCTCACAGGAAAACGTCAATAAATACAGGTTTGTTTGGAAGATTTTACTAAAACGAAAATTAAAAAAAACTACTGAGCAGATGATAAAATAACCAGAGCATTGTGGGTCCATGTAGTCTGGTGGAAGATTTATTGTGCTCTTGTTCAGGGATATTAACATGACCTTTCCAGTCTTCTGACATTTCCTCCCGGAATTCAGATATTCCCATCCAGTGAACGGGCATGTGCCTCCAACACTATCCAATCTGAGCAGGGGGGAATTAGGGTTAGGGTTAACTCAATCGATTACAGCTAACCCCCTGGTGTAATGTATGGACCCCAGTATAATATACAGATTAGAGTTAATCCTAATCATTACCCTCCCTCTAACCCCCTGGTGTAATGTATGGACCCCAGTATAATATACAGATTAGAGTTAATCCTAATCATTACCCTCCCTCTAACCCCCTGGTGTAATGTATGGACCCCAGTATAATATACAGATTAGAGTTAATCCTAATCATTACCCTCCCTCTAACCCCCCTGGTGTAATGTATGGACCCCAGTATAATATACAGATTAGAGTTAATCCTAATCATTACCCTCCCTCTAACCCCCCTGGTGTAATGTATGGACCCCAGTATAATATACAGATTAGAGTTAATCCTAATCATTACCCTCCCTCTAACCCCCCTGGTGTAATGTATGGACCCCAGTATAATATACAGATTAGAGTTAATCCTAATCATTACCCTCCCTCTAACCCCCCTGGTGTAATGTATGGACCCCAGTATAATATACAGATTAGAGTTAATCCTAATCATTACCCTCCCTCTAACCCCCCTGGTGTAATGTATGGACCCCGGTATAATATACAGATTAGAGTTAATCCTAATCATTACCCTCCCTCTAACCCCCCTGTGTAATGTATGGACCCCAGTATAATATACAGATTAGAGTTAATCCTAATCATTACCCTCCCTCTAACCCCCCTGGTGTAATGTATGGACCCCAGTATAATATACAGATTAGAGTTAATCCTAATCATTACCCTCCCTCTAACCCCCCTGGTGTAATGTATGGACCCCGGTATAATATACAGATTAGAGTTAATCCTAATCATTACCCTCCCTCTAACCCCCCTGGTGTAATGTATGGACCCCGGTATAATATACAGATTAGAGTTAATCCTAATCATTACCCTCCCTCTAACCCCCCTGGTGTAATGTATGGACCCCGGTATAATATACAGATTAGAGTTAATCCTAATCATTACCCTCCCTCTAACCCCCCTGTGTAATGTATGGACCCCAGTATAATATACAGATTTGAGTTAATCCTAATCATTACCCTCCCTCTAACCGCCCGGTGTAATGTATGGACCCCAGTATAATATACAGATTAGAGTTAATCCTAATCATTACCCTCCCTCTAACCCCCCTGTGTAATGTATGGACCCCGGTATAATATACAGATTAGAGTTAATCCTAATCATTACCCTCCCTCTAACCCCCCTGATGTAATGTATGGACCCCGGTATAATATACAGATTAGAGTTAATCCTAATCATTACACTCCCTCTAACCCCCCTGTGTAATGTATGGACCCCAGTATAATATACAGATTAGAGTTAATCCTAATCATTACCCTCCCTCTAACCCCCCTGTGTAATGTATGGACCCCGGTATAATATACAGATTAGAGTTAATCCTAATCATTACCCTCCCTCTAACCCCCCTGTGTAATGTATGGACCCCGGTATAATATACAGATTAGAGTTAATCCTAATCATTACCCTCCCTCTAACCCCCTGATGTAATGTATGGACCCCGGTATAATATACAGATTAGAGTTAATCCTAATCATTACCCTCCCTCTAACCCCCCTGGTGTAATGTATGGACCCCGATATAATATACAGATTAGAGTTAATCCTAATCATTACCCTCCCTCTAATCCCCTGGTGTAATGTATGGACCCCGGTATAATATACAGATTAGAGTTAATCCTAATCATTACCCTCCCTCTAACCCCCCTGGTGTAATGTATGGACCCCAGTATAATATACAGATTAGAGTTAATCCTAATCATTACCCTCCCTCTAACCTCCCTGGTGTAATGTATGGACCCCGGTATAATATACAGATTAGAGTTAATCCTAATCATTACCCTCCCTCTAACCCCCCTGGTGTAATCTATGGACCCCGGTATAATATACAGATTAGAGTTAATCCTAATCATTACCCTCCCTCTAACCCCCCTGGTGTAATGTATGGACCCCGGTATAATATACAGATTAGAGTTAATCCTAATCATTACCCTCCCTCTAACCCCCCTGTGTAATGTATGGACCCCAGTATAATATACAGATTAGAGTTAATCCTAATCATTACCCTCCCTCTAACCCCCCTGGTGTAATGTATGGACCCCGGTATAATATACAGATTAGAGTTAATCCTAATCATTACCCTCCCTCTAACCCCCCTGTGTAATGTATGGACCCCAGTATAATATACAGATTAGAGTTAATCCTAATCATTACCCTCCCTCTAACCCCCCTGGTGTAATGTATGGACCCCAGTATAATATACAGATTAGAGTTAATCCTAATCATTACCCTCCCTCTAACCCCCCTGGTGTAATGTATGGACCCCAGTATAATATACAGATTAGAGTTAATCCTAATCATTACCCTCCCTCTAACCCCCTGGTGTAATGTATGGACCCCAGTATAATATACAGATTAGAGTTAATCCTAATCATTACCCTCCCTCTAACCCCCTGGTGTAATGTATGGACCCCAGTATAATATACAGATTAGAGTTAATCCTAATCATTACCCTCCCTCTAACCTCCCTGGTGTAATGTATGGACCCCGGTATAATATACAGATTAGAGTTAATCCTAATCATTACCCTCCCTCTAACCCCCCTGGTGTAATCTATGGACCCCGGTATAATATACAGATTAGAGTTAATCCTAATCATTACCCTCCCTCTAACCCCCCTGGTGTAATGTATGGACCCCGGTATAATATACAGATTAGAGTTAATCCTAATCATTACCCTCCCTCTAACCCCCCTGTGTAATGTATGGACCCCAGTATAATATACAGATTAGAGTTAATCCTAATCATTACCCTCCCTCTAACCCCCCTGGTGTAATGTATGGACCCCGGTATAATATACAGATTAGAGTTAATCCTAATCATTACCCTCCCTCTAACCCCCCTGGTGTAATGTATGGACCCCGGTATAATATACAGATTAGAGTTAATCCTAATCATTACCCTCCCTCTAACCCCCCTGTGTAATGTATGGACCCCAGTATAATATACAGATTAGAGTTAATCCTAATCATTACCCTCCCTCTAACCCCCCTGGTGTAATGTATGGACCCCGGTATAATATACAGATTAGAGTTAATCCTAATCATTACCCTCCCTCTAACCCCCCTGTGTAATGTATGGACCCCAGTATAATATACAGATTAGAGTTAATCCTAATCATTACCCTCCCTCTAACCCCCCTGGTGTAATGTATGGACCCCAGTATAATATACAGATTAGAGTTAATCCTAATCATTACCCTCCCTCTAACCCCCCTGGTGTAATGTATGGACCCCAGTATAATATACAGATTAGAGTTAATCCTAATCATTACCCTCCCTCTAACCCCCCTGGTGTAATGTATGGACCCCGGTATAATATACAGATTAGAGTTAATCCTAATCATTACCCTCCCTCTAACCCCCCTGGTGTAATGTATGGACCCCGGTATAATATACAGATTAGAGTTAATCCTAATCATTACCCTCCCTCTAACCCCCCTGTGTAATGTATGGACCCCAGTATAATATACAGATTTGAGTTAATCCTAATCATTACCCTCCCTCTAACCCCCTGGTGTAATGTATGGACCCCAGTATAATATACAGATTAGAGTTAATCCTAATCATTACCCTCCCTCTAACCCCCCTGTGTAATGTATGGACCCCGGTATAATATACAGATTAGAGTTAATCCTAATCATTACCCTCCCTCTAACCCCCTGATGTAATGTATGGACCCCGGTATAATATACAGATTAGAGTTAATCCTAATCATTACCCTCCCTCTAACCCCCCTGGTGTAATGTATGGACCCCGATATAATATACAGATTAGAGTTAATCCTAATCATTACCCTCCCTCTAATCCCCTGGTGTAATGTATGGACCCCGGTATAATATACAGATTAGAGTTAATCCTAATCATTACCCTCCCTCTAACCCCCTGATGTAATGTATGGACCCCGGTATAATATACAGATTAGAGTTAATCCTAATTATTACCCTCCCTCTAACCCCCCTGGTGTAATGTATGGACCCCGGTATAAAATACAGATTAGAGTTAATCCTAATTATTACCCTCCCTCTAACCCCCCTGGTGTAATGTATGGACCCCGGTATAAAATACAGATTAGAGTTAATCCTAATCATTACCCTCCCTCTAACCCCTCTGTGTAATGTATGGACCCCGGTATAATATACAGATTAGAGTTAATCCTAATCATTACCCTCCCTCTAACCCCCTGGTGTAATGTATGGACCCCGGTATAATATACAGATTAGAGTTAATCCTAATCATTACCCTCCCTCTAACCCCCTGGTGTAATGTATGGACCCCGGTATAATATACAGATTAGAGTTAATCCTAATCATTACCCTCCCTCTAACCCCCCCTGTGTAATGTATGGACCCCGGTATAATATACAGATTAGTGTTAATCCTAATCATTACCCTCCCTCTAACCCCCCTGTGTAATGTATGGACCCCGGTATAATATACAGATTAGAGTTAATCCTAATCATTACCCTCCCTCTAACCCCCTGGTGTAATGTATGGACCCCGGTATAATATACAAATTATAGTTAATCCTAATCATTACCCTCCCTCTAACCCCCCCTGTGTAATGTATGGACCCCGGTATAATATACAGATTAGTTTTAATCCTAATCATTACCCTCCCTCTAACCCCCCTGTGTAATGTATGGACCCCGGTATAATATACAGATTAGAGTTAATCCTAATCATTACCCTCCCTCTAACCCCCCTGGTGTAATGTATGGACCCCAGTATAATATACAGATTAGAGTTAATCCTAATCATTACCCTCCCTCTAACCCCTCTGTGTAATGTATGGACCCCGGTATAATATACAGATTAGAGTTAATCCTAATCATTACCCTCCCTCTAACCCCCTGGTGTAATGTATGGACCCCGGTATAATATACAGATTAGAGTTAATCCTAATCATTACCCTCCCTCTAACCCCCCTGGTGTAATGTATGGACCCCGGTATAATATACAGATTAGAGTTAATCCTAATCATTACCCTCCCTCTAACCCCCCTGTGTAATGTATGGACCCCGGTATAATATACAGATTAGAGTTAATCCTAATCATTACTCTCCCTCTAACCCCCCTGGTGTAATGTATGGACCCCGGCATAATATACAGATTAGAGTTAATCCTAATCATTACCCTCCCTCTAACCCCCCTGGTGTAATGTATGGACCCCGGCATAAAATACAGATTAGAGTTAATCCTAATCATTACCCTCCCTCTAACCCCCCTGGTGTAATGTATGGACCCCGGTATAATATACTGATTAGAGTTAATCCTAATCATTACCCTCCCTCTAACCCCCCTGGTGTAATGTATGGACCCCGGTATAATATACTGATTAGAGTTAATCCTAATCATTACCCTCCCTCTAACCCCCCTGTGTAATGTATGGACCCCGGTATAATATACAGATTAGAGTTAATCCTAATCATTACCCTCCCTCTAACCCCCCTGTGTAATGTATGGACCCCGGTATAATATACAGATTAGAGTTAATCCTAATCATTACCCTCCCTCTAACCCCCCGGTGTAATGTATGGACCCCGGTATAATATACAGATTAGAGATAATCCTAATCTTTACCCTCCCTCTAACCCCCCTGGTGTAATGTATGGACCCCGGTATAATATACAGATTAGAGTTAATCCTAATCATTACCCTCCCTCTAACCCCCCTGTGTAATGTATGGACCCTCCGGTATAATATACAGATTAGAGTTAATCCTAATCATTACCCTCCCTCTAACCCCTCTGTGTAATGTATGGACCCCGGTATAATATACAGATTAGAGTTAATCCTAATCATTACCCTCCCTCTAACCCCCCTGTGTAATGTATGGACCCCGGTATAATATACAGATTAGAGTTAATCCTAATCATTACCCTCCCTCTAACCCCCCTGTGTAATGTATGGACCCTCCGGTATAATATACAGATTAGAGTTAATATTAATCATTACCCTCCCTCTAACCCCTCTGTGTAATGTATGGACCCCGGTATAATATACAGATTAGAGTTAATCCTAATCATTACCCTCCCTCTAACCGCCCTGTGTAATGTATGGACCCCGGTATAATATACAGATTAGAGTTAATCCTAATCATTACCCTCCCTCTAACCGCCCTGTGTAATGTATGGACCCCGGTATAATATACAGATTAGAGTTAATCCTAATCATTACCCTCCCTCTAACCCCCCGGTGTAATGTATGGACCCCAGTATAATATACAGATTAGAGTTAATTCTAATCATTACCCTCCCTCTAACCCCCCTGTGTAATGTATGGACCCCGGTATAATATACAGATTAGAGTTAATCCTAATCATTACCCTCCCTCTAACCCCCCTGGTGTAATGTATGGACCCCGGTATAATATACAGATTAGAGTTAATCCTAATCATTACCCTCCCTCTAACCCCCCTGTGTAATGTATGGACCCCAGTATAATATACAGATTAGAGTTAATCCTAATCATTACCCTCCCTCTAACCCCCCTGTGTAATGTATGGACCCCAGTATAATATACAGATTAGAGTTAATCCTAATCATTACCCTCCCTCTAACCCCCTGGTGTAATGTATGGACCCCAGTATAATATACAGATTAGAGTTAATCCTAATCATTACCCTCCCTCTAACCCCCCTGTGTAATGTATGGACCCCAGTATAATATACAGATTAGAGTTAATCCTAATCATTACCCTCCCTCTAACCCCCCTGATGTAATGTATGGACCCCGTTATAATATACAGATTAGAGTTAATCCTAATCATTACCCTCCCTCTAACCCCCCTGGTGTAATGTATGGACCCCGGTATAATATACAGATTAGAGTTAATCCTAATCATTACCCTCCCTCTAACCCCCCTGTGTAATGTATGGACCCCAGTATAATATACAGATTAGAGTTAATCCTAATCATTACCCTCCCTCTAACCCCCCTGATGTAATGTATGGACCCCGTTATAATATACAGATTAGAGTTAATCCTAATCATTACCCTCCCTCTAACCCCCCTGGTGTAATGTATGGACCCCGGTATAATATACAGATTAGAGTTAATCCTAATCATTACCCTCCCTCTAACCCCCCTGTGTAATGTATGGACCCTCCGGTATAATATACAGATTAGAGTTAATCCTAATCATTACCCTCCCTCTAACCCCCCTGGTGTAATGTATGGACCCCAGTATAATATACAGATTAGAGTTAATCCTAATCATTACCCTCCCTCTAACCCCCCTGTGTAATGTATGGACCCCAGTATAATATACAGATTAGAGTTAATCCTAATCATTACCCTCCCTCTAACCCCCCTGATGTAATGTATGGACCCCGTTATAATATACAGATTAGAGTTAATCCTAATCATTACCCTCCCTCTAACCCCCCTGGTGTAATGTATGGACCCCGGTATAATATACAGATTAGAGTTAATCCTAATCATTACCCTCCCTCTAACCCCCCTGTGTAATGTATGGACCCTCCGGTATAATATACAGATTAGAGTTAATCCTAATCATTACCCTCCCTCTAACCCCCCTGGTGTAATGTATGGGCCCCGGTATAATATACAGATTAGAGTTAATCCTAATCATTACCCTCCCTCTAACCCCCCTGGTGTAATGTATGGACCCCAGTATAATATACAGATTAGAGTTAATCCTAATCATTACCCTCCCTCTAACCCCCCTGGTGTAATGTATGGACCCCGGTATAATATACAGATTAGAGTTAATCCTAATCATTACCCTCCCTCTAACCCCCCTGGTGTAATGTATGGACCCCAGTATAATATACAGATTAGAGTTAATCCTAATCATTACCCTCCCTCTAACCCCTCTGTGTAATGTATGGACCCCGGTATAATATACAGATTAGAGTTAATCCTAATCATTACCCTCCCTCTAACCCCCCTGTGTAATGGATGGACCCCAGTATAATATACAGATTAGAGTTAATCCTAATCATTACCCTCCCTCTAACCCCCCTGGTGTAATGTATGGACCCCGGTATAATATACAGATTAGAGTTAATCCTAATCATTACCCTCCCTCTAACCCCCCTGGTGTAATGTATGGACCCCGGTATAATATACAGATTAGAGTTAATCCTAATCATTACCCTCCCTCTAACCCCCCTGTGTAATGTATGGACCCCGGTATAATATACAGATTAGAGTTAATCCTAATCATTACCCTCCCTCTAACCCCCCTGGTGTAATGTATGGACCCCGGTATAATATACAGATTAGTGTTAATCCTAATCATTACCCTCCCTCTAACCCCCCTGTGTAATGTATGGACCCCGTTATAATATACAGATTAGAGTTAATCCTAATCATTACCCTCCCTCTAACCCCCCTGTGTAATGTATGGACCCCAGTATAATATACAGATTAGAGTTAATCCTAATCATTACCCTCCCTCTAACCCCCCTGATGTAATGTATGGACCCCGGTATAATATACAGATTAGAGTTAATCCTAATCATTACCCTCCCTCTAACCCCCCTGGTGTAATGTATGGACCCCGGTATAATATACAGATTAGAGTTAATCCTAATCATTACCCTCCCTCTAACCCCCTGGTGTAATGTATGGACCCCGGTATAATATACAGATTAGAGTTAATCCTAATCATTACCCTCCCTCTAACCCCCCTGGTGTAATGTATGGACCCCAGTATAATATACAGATTAGAGTTAATCCTAATCATTACCCTCCCTCTAACCCCCCTGGTGTAATGTATGGACCCCGGTATAATATACAGATTAGAGTTAATCCTAATCATTACCCTCCCTCTAACCCCCCTGTGTAATGTATGGACCCCGGTATAATATACAGATTAGTGTTAATCCTAATCATTACCCTCCCTCTAACCCCCCTGTGTAATGTATGGACCCCGGTATAATATACAGATTAGAGTTAATCCTAATCATTACCCTCCCTCTAACCCCCCTGGTGTAATGTATGGACCCCGGTATATTATACAGATTAGAGTTAATCCTAATCATTACCCTCCCTCTAACCCCCCTGTGTAATGTATGGACCCCGGTATAATATACAGATTAGAGTTAATCCTAATCATTACCCTCCCTCTAACCCCCCTGTGTAATGTATGGACCCCGGTATAATATACAGATTAGAGTTAATCCTAATCATTACCCTCCCTCTAACCCCCCTGGTGTAATGTATGGACCCCGGTATAATATACAGATTAGAGTTAATCCTAATCATTACCCTCCCTCTAACCCCCCTGTGTAATGTATGGACCCCGGTATAATATACAGATTAGAGTTAATCCTAATCATTACCCTCCCTCTAACCCCCTGGTGTAATGTATGGACCCCAGTATAATATACAGATTAGAGTTAATCCTAATCATTACCCTCCCTCTAACCCCCCTGTGTAATGTATGGACCCTCCGGTATAATATACAGATTAGAGTTAATCCTAATCATTACCCTCCCTCTAACCCCCCTGGTGTAATGTATGGGCCCTGGTATAATATACAGATTAGAGTTAATCCTAATCATTACCCTCCCTCTAACCCCCCTGGTGTAATGTATGGACCCCGGTATAATATACAGATTAGAGTTAATCCTAATCATTACCCTCCCTCTAACCCCCCTGGTGTAATGTATGGACCCCGGTATAATATACAGATTAGAGTTAATCCTAATCATTACCCTCCCTCTAACCCCCCTGGTGTAATGTATGGACAGGAGGAGAGAGACAGACATGGCAAGGCAGAGGAAAGAGACAGACATGGCAAGGCAGAGGAAAGAGACAGACATGGCAAGGCAGAGGAGAGAGACAGACATGGCAAGGCAGAGGAGAGAGACAGACATGGCAAGGCAGAGGAGAGAGACAGACATGGCAAGGCAGAGGAAAGAGACATACATGGGAAGGGAGAGGAGAGAGACAGACATGGCAAGGCAGAGGAGAGAGACAGACATGGGAAGGCAGAGGAGAGAGACAGACATGGCAAGGGAGAGGAAATAGACATACATGGGAAGGGAGAGGAGAGAGACAGACATGGCAAGGCAGAGGAAAGAGACATAGATGGCAAGGCAGAGGAGAGAGACAGACATGCGAAGGCAGAGGAGAGAGACAGACATGGGAAGGCAGAGGAGAGAGACAGACATGGCAAGGCAGAGGAAAGAGACAGACATGGCAAGGCAGAGGAAAGAGACAGACATGGCAAGGCAGAGGAGAGAGACAGACATGGCAAGGCAGAGGAGAGAGACAGACATGGCAAGGCAGAGGAAAGAGACAGACATGGCAAGGCAGAGGAGAGAGACAGACATGGCAAGGCAGAGGAGAGAGACAGACATGGCAAGGCAGAGGAGAGAGACAGACATGGGAAGGCAGAGGAGAGAGACAGACATGGCAAGGCAAAGGAAAGAGACAGACATGGCAAGGCAGAGGAGAGAGACAGACATGGCAAGGCAGAGGAAAGAGACTGACATGGCAAGGCAGAGGAGAGAGACAGACATGGCAAGGGAGAGGAGAGAGAGAGACATGGCAAGGCAGAGGAGAGAGACAGACATGGCAAGGCAGAGGAAAGAGACATACATGGGAAGGGAGAGGAGAGAGACAGACATGGAAAGGCAGCGGAGAGAGACAGACATGGCAAGGCAGAGGAGAGAGACAGACATGGCAAGGGAGAGGAGAGAGACAGACATGGCAAGGCAGAGGAGAGAGACAGACATGGCAAGGCAAAGGAAAGAGACAGACATGGCAAGGCAGAGGAGAGAGAGAGACATGGCAAGGCAGAGGAAAGAGAGAGACATGGCAAGGCAGAGGAAAGAGAGAGACATGGCAAGGCAGAGGAAAGAGAGAGACATGGCAAGGCAGAGGAGAGAGACAGACATGGCAAGGCAGAGGAGAGAGACAGACATGGCAAGGCAGAGGAGAGAGACATACATGGCAAGGCAGAGGAGAGAGAGAGACATGGCAAGGCAGAGGAAAGAGACAGACATGGCAAGGCAGAGGAGAGAGACAGACATGGCAAGGCAGAGGAGAGAGACAGACATGGCAAGGCAAAGGAAAGAGACAGACATGGCAAGGGAGAGGAGAGAGACAGACATGGCAAGGCAGAGGAGAGAGAGAGACATGGCAAGGCAGAGGAGAGAGACAGACATGGCAAGGCAGAGGAGAGAGACAGACATGGCAAGGCAGAGGAGAGAGACAGACATGGCAAGGCAGAGGAGAGAGACAGACATGGGAAGGCAGAGGAGAGAGACAGACATGGCAAGGCAGAGGAGAGAGACAGACATGGCAAGGCAGAGGAGAGAGACAGACATGGCAAGGCAGAGGAGAGAGACAGACATGACAAGGCAGAAGAAGAAAGAGACAGACATGGCAAGGGAGAGGAGAGAGACAGACATGGCAAGGCAGAGGAGAGAGACAGACATGGGAAGGGAGAGGAAAGAGACAGACATGGGAAGGGAGAGGAAAGAGACAGACATGGCAAGGCAAAGGAAAGAGACAGACATGGCAAGGCAGAGGAGAGAGACAGACATGGCAAGGCAGAGGAAAGAGAGAGACATGGCAAGGCAGAGGAAAGAGACAGACATGGGAAGGGAGAGGAGAGAGACAGACATGGGAAGGGAGAGGAAAGAGAGAGACATGGCAAGGCAGAGGAGAGAGACAGACACGGCAAGGCAAAGGAAAGAGACAGACACGGCAAGGCAGAGGAGAGAGACAGACATGGCAAGGCAGAGGAAAGAGAGAGACATGGCAAGGCAGAGGAAAGAGAGAGACATGGCAAGGCAGAGGAAAGAGAGAGACATGGCAAGGCAGAGGAAATAGAGAGACATGGCAAGGCAGAGGAGAGAGACAGACATGGCAAGGCAGTGGAGAGAGACATACATGGCAAGGCAGAGGAGAGAGACAGACATGGCAAGGCAGAGGAGAGAGACAGACATGGCAAGGCAGAGGAAAGAGAGAGACATGGCAAGGCAGAGGAGAGAGACAGACATGGCAAGGCAGAGGAGAGAGACAGACATGGAAAGGCAGAGGAGAGAGACAGACATGGCAAGGCAGAGGAGAGAGACATACATGGCAAGGCAGAGGAGAGAGAGAGACATGGCAAGGCAGAGGAAAGAGACAGACATGGCAAGGGAGAGGAGAGAGACAGACATGGCAAGGCAGAGGAAAGAGACAGACATGGGAAGGGAGAGGAAAGAGACAGACATGGGAAGGGAGAGGAAAGAGACAGACATGACAAAGCAGAGGAGATAGACAGACATAGGAAGGTAAAGGAGAGAGACAGACATGGGGGGGGGGGGGGGGTGCCACAGGGGGCGCCTGAACTCTTAAGGCTGGCCCTGCTTGTATCTCTCTGACATTTTAGAGATGGAGTTGTTCCAGTCTGGTTTTCCAGCTGAACGGGACAATTTTTCCAACTCAGATACTTTTGGCCTTAATTTTTAAATTCCCTTGTCAATTTCTTCTTTTCTGAATAAAGAGTAACAAGGTTATAGATTGGTGAAATGCGTCGGGATCCTTTGTTACTCGTACAGCCGTACTAATTGATTGATTATATAAGTGTGTATAAATGTAGCCTGGACCTGGATAATCAGCTCCTCATAGCATTATTACTTCTCCATTTCTCTGAGCAGAATCTATTTGTTTTTCTCTGTTATTTTGTTGTGATGCGTTTGGTAGTGTGTACCATGTTAGGTGTGAAATCACTTGAATCTTTTCTAATCTAAGAGGGATTTGCTGCCTCCAGGGTGTGTGTTTTTTAATCTATTTCCAAAGCGATTGGGGCCAAATCAATAAGCAAATACCCTCTGAAAAAGCCAGGGAGCGCCAGAAATCTGGAAGGGGTCACAGTTCACATTCAGATCCGGGGGGGGGGGGGGGGGGGAGATATTAATTACTGTAATTAAGGGCTTCTCATAACAACTAAGAACAATCTATTGTGTCTCTGCATGTCCAACAACTCTCAGCCAGCCCGTGTCGGCTACCCATGCTTGCAGGGTTAATCCATCTTTAATTATTAATGGAAATAGTTTCGTTCTGTTAAGCCACAAACCACATGTAGCTTTCGTTAGATGTTCATGCATCCAAAACATGTCCAGTCTTCCTGTAATAACAAGACGTTTAACAAGTAACAGGTCCAAGGTTTGTATTTGTCATACTTTATAAATAGATTCAATGGATAATTTGCTCTCTTTTTACACCTATATCATTTGGGGGGTTTTAGTCTCGGGTCTCTTGGATAATGTTTTTGGGAGGGATGATGCTGGTTTCTTGCAGCATAGCTCTGTATAATGCTGATAAATCTCCAGCTGTATTACATGGCTGCCATCAGATAAGTGGAAATGCACCGGGGCACAGATGACCCATCATGCAATGCAGCGTGGGGACACTCTAACCTCTCCGGGACTGGCCTAGAGCAGGGCTTGTATAATCTGTCTGTAAGCGCTGCTATAAATAGTAGGCTTATAAAAAAAAAATGACATTATGGTTTATGAAAATAAAATACCAGGGGGGCTCCGGCAAATGCTGTCCAGTATTAAAAAGAAATCCTAAAGAGACCCTGACGCGTTTCGCTGTACGGCTTCATATAAAACGCATCAGGTTCTCTTATGATTCTTTAAACCTGATAGCATTGGCCGTAACCCCAGTGTATCCTGGGAAATCCTTTTCTCTGTATTTTATTTATAAGATTTTTTATGAGTTGTTTATAACTGTGTATTGTATTTTATTAAACCAGATGGTGATATATATATATTTTAGATGCTTGTACTGCTTTCTTTCACTTATTGTAGCGTTTGCACCAAGCATATTGTCCCGTCCGAGCAGTGGGAACTTCCTCTCTTTCCTACTTGCAGAGACTTATACTGCGTTCTTTGAGCAGGTCTGGTACTAGATAATGTTGGCTGACTTCACATTGTCCTTGTGGTGATGAATCACATGCTGTACAGCCAGGGATTTTACCACAATACCTAATGTACTAATTAACGCCTTATTGAAGCCTTTCTGCTCCGTATAGCTCTATCAGGGGGCAGTCATGTTGGGTCAGATCAGTGGCAGACTAAAGGAGGGGTCAGCCCCGGGTGCCACTCACTGGGGGGGTGCCACTCACCAGGGTCTCACAGAGTCTATGTGACCCTGGGCACCCCAGCCAATGACACCCCTGATGGACATGGAGGTGCGGGCAGTGTTACCTCTACCCTGCGATCCCCACCTCTGTAAGAAGCAGCCGTGTGGAATCCCCTCCCTCTCTCCGCGACCCCTGCGCGGACTGTGTAAGTGTGGCTGTGTGAGTCTATATGTGTAAGTGTGACTGTGTGTGTGTTAGTGTAAGTATGCGTGTGTAAGTGCGAGTATGTATGACTAAATGTCAGACTGTGTAAGTGTGAGTAAGGGTGTGTAAGTGTGACTGTGTGAGTCTGTGTGTGTAAGTGTCACTGTGTTAGTCTGTGTGTAAGTGCAAGTATGTATGACTAAATGTCAGACTGTGTAAGTGTGAGTGTGAGTGTGTGAGTCTGTGTGTGTAAGTGTGAGTGTGTGAGTCTGTGTGTGTAAGTGTGACTGTGTGAGTCTGTGTGTGTAAGTGTGACTGTGTGAGTAAGTGTCACTGTGTTAGTCTGTGTGTAAGTGCAAGTATGTATGACTAAATGTCAGACTGTGTAAGTGTGAGTATGCGTGTGTAAGTGTGACTGTGTGAGTCTGTGTGTGTAAGTGTGAGTCTGTGTGTAAGTGTGACTGTGTGAGTCTGTGTGTAAGTGTGACTGTGTGAATCTGTGTGTGTAAGTGTAACTGTGTGAATCTGTGTGTAAGTGTGACTGTGTGAGTCTGTGTGTGTAAGTGTGACTGTGTGAGTCTGTGTGTAATGTGACTGTGTGAGTCTGTGTGTGTAAGTGTGACTGTGTGAGTCTGTGTGTGTAAGTGTGACTGTGTGAGTCTGTGTGTAAGTGTGACTGTGTGAGTCTGTGTGTGTAAGTGTGACTGTGTGAGTCTGTGTGTGTAAGTGTGACTGTGTGAGTCTGTGTGTGTAAGTGTGACTGTGTGAGTCTGTGTGTAAGTGTGACTGTGTGAGTCTGTGTGTGTAAGTGTGACTGTGTGTAAGTGTGACTGTGTGAGTCTGTGTGTGTAAGTGTGACTGTGTGAGTCTGTGTGTAAGTGTGACTGTGTGAGTCTGTGTGTGTAAGTGTGACTGTGTGAGTCTGTGTGTGCAAGTGTGACTGTGTGTAAGTGTGACTGTGTGAGTCTGTGTGTGTAAGTGTGACTGTGTGAGTCTGTGTGTGTAAGTGTGACTGTGTGAGTCTGTGTGTGTAAGTGTGACTGTGTGAGTCTGTGTGTGTAAGTGTGACTGTGTGTAAGTGTGACTGTGTGAGTCTGTGTGTGTAAGTGTGACTGTGTGAGTCTGTGTGTGTATAAGTGACATAACATTTACAGATTTGTGCAATAAATATTCTTGAAAACATAAAAAATGTGTGGCTGTTTTTACTTTTTAAAGTTGGGGAGAGAGGTGCCTAATGTTCTAATCTGCCCCTGATAGTTCATAGTGCACTCACACCAGTAGGGGGCTGCAATGTCCATTGGTGGGTGGTCCTAGAGGTCTGATGTATATATTGTGTGTACGCTGGCCCTGGGGTAAATCATCATTCAGAGGGGGTCTGATTGGGACAAGGCGGGGTCCATGTGGTGTTATTTGATTGGTTGGAACATGTTTGTGTTGATCTTCTATGGCTAACATGATGAGGGGGGCTTTATTCCTATATAGCCTTAAAATGAAGGGGTGGTTTGGTTTCCGCTGTTTGTATTTAGACTCTCCTCCAGTAGGATCTGACTGGAGACAAAGCCTTACACAATCCCCTGTACTGCACATAATTAAATCCCATGTGGAGAGATTCGTAGATGGCAGATCTCCAGGTTATTCCACAATAACCCTTATTAATTCGTATGAAGTGAGACTGCACCTAGGACATGGGTGTAAACAGAGGCCCTACAGTACTGAGGGGCCAAAACTGCCCCCCTTCATCAAACAGTGATGGGGATTTACCCCTGGGGAGATACAGATGATTAATATCGGGGGATGAAAACATCTCTTGTGTAAATACAGGGGGCTGTTTAAAGGGACCCTGTGTACATTGTACATTTTACACCAAAGCTGGTAGATTGCAAGCTCTTCAGGGCAGACTGTCAGGTGTGTTTGCTGCAGTGTGGTGGTGAGGCAAGTCCATTGGGTGCGGCAGTGAGGTACAGGGTCAAATCTTGTGGGTGAGGTACAGGGTCAGATCTTGTGAGTGAGGTACAGGGTCAGATCTTGTGAGTGAGGTACAGGGTCAGATCTTGTGGGTGAGGTACAGGGTCAGATCTTGTGAGTGAGGTACAGGGTCAGATCTTGTGGGTGAGGTACAGGGTCAGATCTTGTGGGTGAGGTACAGGGTCAGATCTTGTGAGTGAGGTACAGGGTCAGATCTTGTGAGTGAGGTACAGGGTCAGATCTTGTGGGTGAGGTACAGGGTCAGATCTTGTGAGTGAGGTACAGGGTCAGATCTTGTGGGTGCGGCAGAGAGGTGCCGGAGCAAGTCTGTCACCTAGACCACCAGAGGACAAGTTACATTTGTGAGAGGGGGCAAACCATTTATTATGTAAGGGGCCCCAAACATTTCCGAAGGTGGCCTTGCAGGGAAGGTTAAAGGATCTTAAAATGTATAGCTTGGAGGAAAGACATAACAGGGGGGATATGATAGAAACATTGAAATACATAAAGGGAATCAACACAGTAACGGAGGAGAGGATATTTATATGAAGATAAACTGCCACAACTAGAGGACATAGTCTGAAATTACAGGGGCAACGATTTAAACGTAATATCAGGAAGTATTACTTTACTGAGAGGGTAGTGGATGTATGGAATAGTCTTCCAGTAGAGGTGGTAGAGGTTAATACAGTGAAGGTGTTTAAGCATGCGTGGGATAGGTATAAGGCTATCCTAGATATAAGATAAGGCCAGGGACTAATGAAAGTATTACATTACTGAGAGGGTAGTGGGTGTATGGAATAGTCTTCCAGTAGAAGTGGTAGAGGTTAATACAGTGAAGGAATTTAAGCATGCATGGGATAGGTATAAGGCTATCCTAGATATAAGATAAGGCCAGGGACTAATGAAAGTATTACTTTACTGAGAGGGTAGTGGATGTATGGAATAGTCTTCCAGTAGAAGTGGTAGAGGGTAATACAGTGAAGGAGTTTAAGCATGCATGAGATAGGTATAAGGCTATCCTAGATATAAGATAAGGTCAGGGACTAATGAGAGTATTACATTACTGAGAGGGTAGTGGATGTATGGAATAGTCTTCCAGTAGAAGTGGTAGAGGTTAATACAGTGAAGGAGTTTAAGCATGCATGGGATAGGTATAAGGCTATCCTAGATATAAGATAAGGCCAGAGACTAATGAAAGTATTACATTACTGAGAGGGTAGTGGATGTATGGAATAGTCTTCCAGTAGAAGTGGTAGAGGGTAATACAGTGAAGGAGTTTAAGCATGCATGGGATGGGTATAAGGCTATCCTAGATATAAGATAAGGTCAGGGACTGGTGAAAGTATTACATTACTGAGAGGGTAGTGGGTGCATGGAATAGTCTTCCAGTAGAAGTGGTAGAGGTTAATACAGTGAAGGAGTTTAAGCATGTATGGGATAGGTATAAGGCTATCCTAGATATAAGATAATGTCAGGGACTAATGAAAGTATTACATTACTGAGAGGCTAGTGGATGTATGGAATAGGCTTCCAGTAGAAGTGGTAGAGGTTAATACAGTGAAGGAGTTTAAGCATGCATGGGATAGGTATAAGGCTATCCTAGATATAAGATAAGGCCAGGGACTAATGAAAGTATTACATTACTGAGAGGGTAGTGGATGAATAGAATAGTCTTCCTGTAGAAGTGGTAGAGGTTATTACAGTGAAGGAGTTTAAGCATGCATGGGATAGGTATAAGGCTATCCTAGATATAAGATAAGGCCAGGGACTAATGATAGTATTACATTACTGAGAGGGTAGTGGATGTATGGAATAGTCTTCCAGTAGAAGTGGTAGAGGTTAATACAGTGAAGGGGTTTAAGCATGCATGGGATAGGTATAAGGCTATCCTAGATATAAGATAAGACCAGGGACTAATGATAGTATTACATTACTGAGAGGGTAGTGGATGTATGGAATAGTCTTCCAGTAGAAGTGGTAGAGGTTAATACAGTGAAGGGGTTTAAGCATGCATGGGATAGGTATAAGGCTATCCTAGATATAAGATAAGGCCAGGGACTAATGATAGTATTACATTACTGAGAGGGTAGTGGATGTATGGAATAGTCTTCCAGTAGAAGTGGTAGAGGTTAATACAGTGAAGGAGTTTAAGCATGCATGGGGTAGGTATAAGGCTATCCTAGATATAAGGTCAGGGACTAATGAAAGTATTACATTACTGAGAGGGTAGTGGATGCATGGAATAGTCTTCCAGTAGAAGTGGTAGAGGTTAATACAGTGAAGGAGTTTAAGCATGCATGGGATAGGTATAAGGCTATCCTAGATATAAGATAAGGCCAGGGACTAATGAAAGTATTACATTACTGAGAGGGTAGTGGATGCATGGAATAGTCTTCCAGTAGAAGTGGTAGAGGTTAATACAGTGAAGGAGTTTAAGCATGCATGGGATAGGTATAAGGCTATCCTAGATATAAGATAAGGCCAGGGACTAATGAAAGTATTACATTACTGAGAGGGTAGTGGATGTATGGAATAGTCTTCCAGTAGAGGTGGTAGAGGTTAATACAGTGAAGGAGTTTAAGCATGCATGGGATAGGTATAAGGCTATCCTAGATATAAGATAAGGCCAGGGACTAATGAAAGTATTACATTACTGAGAGGGTAGTGGATGTATGGAATAGTCTTCCAGTAGAAGTGGTAGAGGTTAATACAGTGAAGGAGTTTAAGCATGCATGGGATAGGTATAAGGCTATCCTAGATATAAGATAAGGTCAGGGACTAATGAAAGTATTACATTACTGAGAGGGTAGTGGATGTATGGAATAGTCTGCCAGTAGAAGTGGTAGAGGTTAATACAGTGAAGGAGTTTAAGCATGCATGGGATAGGTATAAGGCTATCCTAGATATAAGATAAGGCCAGGGACTAATGAAAGTATTACATTACTGAGAGGGTAGTGATTGTATGGAATAGTCTTCCAGTAGAAGTGGTAGAGGTTAATACAGTGAAGGAGTTTAAGCATGCATGGGATAGATATAAGGCTATCCTAGATATAAGATAAGGCCAGGGACTAATGAAAGTATTACATTACTGAGAGGGTAGTGGATGCATGGAATAGTCTTCCAGTAGAAGTGGTAAAGGTTAATACAGTGAAGGAGTTTAAGCATGCGTGGGATAGGTATAAGGCTATCCTAGATATAAGATAAGGCCAGGGACTAATGAAAGTATTACATTACTGAGAGGGTAGTGGATGCATGGAATAGTCTTCCAGTAGAAGTGGTAAAGGTTAATACAGTGAAGGAGTTTAAGCATGCGTGGGATAGGTATAAGGCTATCCTAGATATAAGATAAGGCCAGGGACTAATGAAAGTATTACATTACTGAGAGGGTAGTGATTGTATGGAATAGTCTTCCAGTAGAAGTGGTAGAGGTTAATACAGTGAAGGAGTTTAAGCATGCATGGGATAGGTATAAGGCTATCCTAGATATAAGGTAAGGTCAGGGACTAATGAAAGTATTACATTACTGAGAGGGTAGTGGATGCATGGAATAGTCTTCCAGTAGAAGTGGTAGAGGTTAATACAGTGAAGGAGTTTAAGCATGCATGGTATAGGTATAAGGCTATCCTAGATATAAGATAAGGCCAGGGACTAATGAAAGTATTACTTTACTGAGAGGGTAGTGGATGTATGGAATAGTCTTCCAGTAGAAGTGGTAGAGATTAATACAGTGAAGGAGTTTAAGCATGCATGGGATAGGTATAAGGCTATCCTAGATATAAGATAAGGTCAGGGACTAATGAAAGTATTACATTACTGAGAGGGTAGTGGATGTATGGAATGGTCTTCCAGTAGAAGTGGTAGAGGTTAATACAGTGAAGGAGTTTAAGCATGCATGGGATAGATATAAGGCTATCCTAGATATAAGATAAGGCCAGGGACTAATGAAAGTATTACATTACTGAGAGGGTAATGGATGTATGGAATAGTCTTCCAGTAGAAGTGGTAGAGGTTAATACAGTGAAGGAGTTTAAGCATGCATGGGATAGGTATAAGGCTATCCTAGATATAAGATAAGGCCAGGGACTAATGAAAGTATTACATTACTGAGAGGGGAGTGGATGCATGGAATAGTCTTCCAGTAGAAGTGGTAGAGGTTAATACAGTGAGGAGTTTAAGCATCCATGGGATAGGTATAAGGCTATCCTAGATATAAGATAAGGCCAGGGACTAATGAAAGTATTACATTACTGAGAGGGTAGTGGATGTATGGAATAGTCTTCCAGTAGAAGTGGTAGAGGTTAATACAGTGAGGAGTTTAAGCATGCATGGGATAGGTATAAGGCTATCCTAGATATAAGATAAGGCCAGGGACTGGTGAAAGGATTACTTTACTGAGAGGGTAGTGGATGCATGGAATAGTCTGCCAGTAGAAGTGGTAGAGGTTAATACAGTGAAGGAGTTTAAGCATGCGTGGGATAGGTATAAGGCTATCCTAGATATAAGATAAGGCCAGGGACTGGTGAAAGGATTACTTTACTGAGAGGGTAGTGGATGCATGGAATAGTCTGCCAGTAGAAGTGGTAGAGGTTAATACAGTGAAGGAGTTTAAGCATGCATGGGATAGGTATAAGGCTATCCTAGATATAAGATAAGGCCAGGGACTAATGAAAGTATTACATTACTGAGAGGGTAGTGGATGTATGGAATAGTCTTCCAGTAGAAGTGGTAGAGGTTAATACAGTGAAGGAGTTTAAGCATGCATGGGATAGGTATAAGGCTATCCTAGATATAAGATAAGGTCAGGGACTAATGAAAGTATTACATTACTGAGAGGGTAGTGGATGTATGGAATAGTCTTCCAGTAGAAGTGGTAGAGGTTAATACAGTGAAGGAGTTTAAGCATGCATGGGATAGGTATAAGGCTATCCTAGATATAAGATAAGGCCAGGGACTAATGAAAGTATTACATTACTGAGAGGGTAGTGGATGTATGGAATAGTCTTCCAGTGGAAGTGGTAGAGGTTAATACAGTGAAGGAGTTTAAGCATCCATGGGATAGGTATAAGGCTATCCTAGATATAAGATAAGGTCAGGGACTAATGAAAGTATTACATTACTGAGAGGGTAGTGGATGCATGGAATAGTCTTCCAGTAGAGGTGGTAGAGGTTAATACAGTGAAGGAGTTTAAGCATGCATGGGATAGGTATAAGGCTATCCTAGATATAAGATAAGGCCAGGGACTAATGAAAGTATTACATTACTGAGAGGGTAGTGGATGCATGGAATAGTCTTCCAGTAGAAGTGGTAGAGGTTAATACAGTGAAGGAGTTTAAGCATGCATGGGATAGGTATAAGGCTATCCTAGATATAAGATAAGGCCAGGGACTGGTGAAAGGATGCAGCTTATTGCTGGTCACAGTCTATGTTCCTATGATCTCTCACACAATCAGAGTTTGCATTGAGCTCATTAGATGTTTGTGAATCTCTAGCTGGAGCCAAGTGAAGTGATAACACACCTGCCACAAGGGGTGATGCCACATCGCAGCACGGCACTGGAGAGACCTGCGCTGCTCACTGCACACAGCGCTCTAATGAGAACGTTACTTCTTTATCTTATTATTTCATAACATATGAAGACAAATAACCCTGTGTTAAATTTGGCCCTGTTTCTTAATGCTGGATCAGTCTGCATGGTGGGAGAGAGACAAGCTGTTTGGGGGCTAGGATGCCACAGTGAGGCTGCTTGGGGGCTAGGATGCCACAGTGAGGCTGCTTGGGGGCTAGGATGCCACAGTGAGGCTGCTTGGGGGCTAGGATGCCACAGTGAGGCTGCTTGGGGGCTAGGATGCCACAGTGAGGCTGCTTGGGGGCTAGGATGCCACAGTGAGGCTGTTTGGGGGCTAGGATGGCACAGCAAGGCTTATTTGGGGGTAATATAGTTCAGAGTGGCTGTTTGGGGGCAATTTTTAGATACGCCTCTGTGTGCAGACACGTTAAATAGAAATAATTTAATTAAAGAATGTAAATAAAATATCACATTAAGCCCTATCAGGGGGCGGACATGAATATCTGACCCAAGATATCCGCCCCCTGATAGAGCTATACAGGCAGAGATACTAAACAACAAGTCGCCCCCTGATAGAGCTATACAGGCAGAGATACTAAACAACAAGTCGCCCCCTGATAGAGCTATACAGGCAGAGATACTAAACAACAAGTCGCCCCCTGATAGAGCTATACAGGCAGAGATACTAAACAACAAGTCGCCCCCTGATAGAGTTATACAGAGCAAAGATTCTAAACAACATGACTGACCCCTGATAGAGCTATACAGAGCAAAGATTCTAAACAACATGTCCGCCCCCTGATAGAGCTATACAGAGCAAAGATTCTAAACAACATGTCCGCCCCCTGATAGAGCCATACAGAGCAAAGATTCTAAACAACATCTCCGCCCCTGATAGAGCCATACAGAGCAAAGATTCTAAACAACATGTCCTCCCCCTGATAGAGCTATATAGAGCAAAGATTCTAAACAACATGTCCGCCCCCTGATAGAGCTATACAGAGCAGAGATTCTAAACAACATGTCCGCCCCCTGATAGAACTGTCCAGAGCAAAGATTATAATCAACATGTCTGCCCCTGATAGAGCAAAGATTCAGTATGATGGAGGCAGTGTGTGGACTCTGCGGTATCAGTATAATGATGCAGTGTGCAGACTATGTGGTAGCCGTATAATGATGCAGGGCGCGGACTCTGCGGTATCAGTATGATGATGCAGTGTGCGGACTCTGCGGTATCAGTATGATGCAGTGCACAGACTGCGGTATCAGTATAATGATGCAGTGCGCAGACTCTTCAGTATCAGTATAATGATGCAGTGCACTGATTCAGCGGTATCAGTATAATGATGCAGTGCGCAGACTCTGCGGTATCAGTATAATGATGCAGTGCGCAGACTGCGGTATCAGTATAATGATGCAGTGCGCAGACTCTGCGGTATCAGTATAATGATGCAGTGCGCAGACTCTGCGGTATCAGTATAATGATGCAGTGCGCAGACTGCGGTATCAGTATAATGATGCAGTGCGCAGACTCTGCAGAATCAGAATAATGATGCAGTGCGCGGACTCTGCGGTATCAGTATGATGATGCAGTGCGCAGACTCTGCAGAATCAGAATAATGATGCAGTGCGCGGACTCTGCGGTATCAGTATGATGATGCAGTGCGCGGACTCTGCGGTCTCAGTATAATGATGCAGTGCGCAGACTCTGCAGAATCAGTATAATGATGCAGTGCGCGGACTCTGCGGTATCAGTATGATGATGCAGTGCGCGGACTCTGCGGTCTCAGTATGATGATGCAGTGCGCGGACTCTGCGGTCTCAGTATGATGCAGTGCGCGGACTCTGCGGTCTCAGTATGATGATGCAGTGCGCGGACTCTGCGGTATCAGTATAATGATGCAGTGCGCAGACTCTGCGGTCTCAGTATGATGATGCAGTGCGCGGACTCTGCGGTCTCAGTATAATGATGCAGTGCGCAGACTCTGCGGTATCAGTATAATGATGCAGTGCGTGGACTTTGCGGTCTCAGTATGTTGCAGTGCGCGGACTCTGCGGTCTCAGTATAATGATGCAGTGCGCAGACTCTGCGGTCTCAGTGTAATGATGCAGTGCGCGGACTCTGCGGTCTCAGTGTAATGATGCAGTGCGCAGACTCTGCGGTCTCAGTGTAATGATGCAGTGCGCAGACTCTGCGGTCTCAGTATGATGCAGTGCGCGGACTCTGCGGTCTCAGTATGATGCAGTGCGCGGACTCTGCGGTCTCAGTGTAATGATGCAGTGCGCAGACTCTGCGGTCTCAGTATGATGATGCAGTGCGCAGACTCTGCGGTCTCAGTGTAATGATACAGTGCGCAGACTGCGGTATCAGTATAATGATGCAGTGCGCAGACTCTGCGGTCTCAGTGTAATGATGCAGTGCGCAGACTCTGCGGTCTCAGTGTAATGATGCAGTGCGCGGACTCTGCGGTATCAGTATAATGATGCAGTGCGCAGACTCTGCGGTCTCAGTATAATGATGCAGTGCGCAGACTCTGCGGTATCAGTATAATGATGCAGTGCGCAGACTCTGCGGTCTCAGTGTAATGATACAGTGCGCAGACTGCGGTATCAGTATAATGATGCAGTGCGCAGACTCTGCGGTCTCAGTATAATGATGCAGTGCGCAGACTCTGCGGTATCAGTATAATGATGCAGTGCGCAGACTCTGCGGTCTCAGTGTAATGATACAGTGCGCAGACTGCGGTATCAGTATAATGATGCAGTGCGCAGACTCTGCGGTCTCAGTGTAATGATGCAGTGCGCAGACTCTGCGGTCTCAGTATAATGATGCAGTGCGCAGACTCTGCGGTCTCAGTGTAATGATGCAGTGCGCAGACTCTGCGGTCTCAGTATAATGATGCAGTGCGCAGACTCTGCGGTCTCAGTGTAATGATGCAGTGCACAGACTCTGCGGTCTCAGTGTATTGATGCAGTGCGCAGACTCTGCGGTCTCAGTGTAATGATGCAGTGCGCAGACTCTGCGGTCTCAGTGTAATGATGCAGTGCGCAGACTCTGCGGTCTCAGTGTAATAATGCAGTGCGCAGACTCTGCGGTCTCAGTATAATGATGCAGTGCGCAGACTCTGCGGTCTCAGTATAATGATGCAGTGCGCAGACTCTGCGGTCTCAGTATAATGATGCAGTGCGCAGACTCTGCGGTCTCAGTGTAATGATGCAGTGCGCAGACTCTGCGGTCTCAGTGTAATGATGCAGTGCGCAGACTCTGCGGTCTCAGTGTAATGATGCAGTGCGCAGACTCTGCGGTCTCAGTGTAATGATGCAGTGCGCAGACTCTGCGGTCTCAGTGTAATGATGCAGTGCGCAGACTCTGCGGTCTCAGTATAATGATGCAGTGCGCACTCTGCGGTATCAGTATAATGATGCAGTGCGCAGACTCTGCGGTATCAGTATAATGATGCAGTGCGCAGACTCTGCGGTCTCAGTGTAATGATGCAGTGCGCAGACTCTGCGGTCTCAGTGTAATGATGCAGTGCGCAGACTCTGCGGTCTCAGTGTAATGATGCAGTGCGCAGACTCTGCGGTCTCAGTGTAATGATGCAGTGCACAGACTCTGCGGTCTCAGTGTAATGATGCAGTGCGCAGACTCTGCGGTCTCAGTGTAATGATGCAGTGCGCAGACTCTGCGGTCTCAGTATAATGATGCAGTGCGCAGACTCTGCGGTCTCAGTGTAATGATGCAGTGCGCAGACTCTGCGGTCTCAGTGTAATGATGCAGTGCGCAGACTCTGCGGTCTCAGTGTAATGATGCAGTGCGCAGACTCTGCGGTATCAGTATAAGGTTTTAACACGGATGGGAACATTTTCTTTCCAAACACGGGTTTTACTCACATCCGGTGTTAAACATCTTGAACCGATTTAAAGAGACGGATCACATTACATGTCTGCAGTTAGACCATCATTTTCCAGATGAGAAAGCTCCAGTCTTCTCATCCTTCTCTGCGGAATAAAAGCTGTGACCTTGCAATGAAAGGAAACATCATTATCTAGGTATTTTAGCTTGTCCTGCGTGATTGCACCAGCAGCCTTTCATTGGATTGTGGTGCTATTTGCTATCATTGTGTATTGAAGGCAGTGTGGGTAGTCGTCCTAGGCATATTAGCACTGCCACAGATGTTTTGGTGGAAGAAAGTGTGAGTGGTATTCAGGCAGAGGGTCATACGTGTCTCCAGCAAGAGGGTCAGGCCGACCTTGGGCTGCATAATTACACTTCTAGGCATGGTGGGGTTTGATCTATATTATGAACACATGGGGGGGGGACAATGAGGCACCCTGGGGTAATGTTCTAACATTGGTTTCCATGGTGACTACTCCTCTATTAGAACATTTGCCCCACAACAGACTTTTCGAAATAAACAGGTTTAAAACAATCATTTTCTGGATTCATCTTGACTTCTTGTGTTATTAGAAATAGTCCCTGGGCCGCGTGACACGCACAGGGGTTAGCTCTTCAGTATATTCTTCCGGCCCTAGAGTCAGTAAACTATTAATACAGAAGCACAAGGGACAAGTCTAGTGTGAGAATAAACTGGCATTTTAAGGTGCACCCCAGCTTATCCAGTGACCCGGCAGCCATGATGCTTCCCTGGAAAGCGTCAGGGCTGCAGCTGTAGCCAACAGACGCCTCTATTTACAATAGACACTGCGTGTGCAGGTCTCCTGGCCAGCCGAGAGGAAACCCGTGTGTGTCTATAAAGATTAGGTTAAATGCTCTGAAACTGCCTCTCTGGTAATTAGAGGGGATACATGCTCTGAAACTGCCTGTCTGGTAATTAGAGGGGTTACATGCTCTGAAACTGCCTCTCTGGTAATTAGAGGGGGCTTACATGCTCTGAAACTGCCTGTCTGGTAATTAGAGGGGGTTAAATGCTCTGAAACTGCCTCTCTGGTAATTAGAGGGGGTTACATGCTCTGAAACTGCCTGTCTGGTAATTAGAGGGGGCTTACATGCTCTGAAACTGCCTGTCTGGTAATTAGAGGGGGTCACATGCTCTGAAACTGCCTGTCTGGTAATTAGAGGGGATACATGCTCTGAAACTGCCTGTCTGGTAATTAGAGGGGGTCACATGCTCTGAAACTGCCTGTCTGCTAAGTAGAAGGGGCTTACATGCTCTGAAACCGCCTGTCTGCTAAGTAGAAGGGGCTTACATGCTCTGAAACTGCCTGTCTTGTAATTAGAGGGGGTTACATGCTCTGAAACTGCCTGTCTGGTAATTAGAGGGGTTACATGCTCTGAAACTGCCTCTCTGGTAATTAGAGGGGGTTACATGCTCTGAAACTGCCTGTCGGGTAATTAGAGGGGTTACATGCTCTGAAACTGCCTGTCGGGTAATTAGAGGAGGTTACATGCTCTGAAACTGCCTGTCGGGTAATTAGAGGAGGTTACATGCTCTGAAACTGCCTGTCTGGTAATTAGAGGGGGTTACATGCTCTGAAACTGCCTGTCTGGTAATTAGAGGGGTTACATGCTCTGAAACTGCCTGTCTGGTAATTAGAGGAGGTTACATGCTCTGAAACTGCCTGTCTGGTAATTAGAGGGGTTACATGCTCTGAAACTGCCTGTCTGGTAATTAGAGGAGGTTACATGCTCTGAAACTGCCTGTCTGGTAATTAGAGGAGGTTACATGCTCTGAAACTGCCTGTCTGGTAATTAGAGGAGGTTACATGCTCTGAAACTGCCTGTCTGGTAATTAGAGGGGTTACATGCTCTGAAACTGCCTGTCTGGTAATTAGAGGGGTTACATGCTCTGAAACTGCCTGTCTGGTAATTAGAGGGGTTACATGCTCTGAAACTGCCTGTCTGGTAATTAGAGTGGGTTACATGCTCTGAAACTGCCTGTCTGGTAATTAGAGGAGGTTACATGCTCTGAAAATGCTCCTGACTGTATATTATAAATATATTATTCAATCTGAAATCTAAATTCTTCTCAAGGCTACCTAAAAATGTAAAGCATATAAAATGAATGACAGAAATTAAATGTGGTCACCCATACCCCCTACTAAATAATCACCAGCTAAACTCACTTAATGTATCGCTGAAAGTCAGCAGGTCATAATCCTGGCATCTGATATTATTCTACTCACATTACGTTATCAGAATATTTATTGTAACAGGAGAATGTCCAATATCAGTAAATACTTTGGGGAGATCAGACCCCCCAAAAGCTCCTTCTTTCCCTGTGCCAGGTGGAAGTTGTGATGTATAAATGTGTAATTACCATTATAATCCATCCGCCAGGCGGGATTGTGACACTGAGCGGCTGTATCACTGGAGTTACACAACATGTTTTGACAAAGAAAGAGAATTTGCATAATTCAGCCATTCAATGCCGCAGTTTGCTACAGAAAGGTAAATCTCTGTATTTCTGAGTGAATATAAATCTTTATTTTCAGTGAAAAAAAAAAAACATTTTGTGACACAATAAAAAGGAATATAATTCTGATATATTTTTTGCTCAGACAAAAGCAACAAAAAAATAAAATGTACAAATTGGAAATATTAGTGAATGTAGATCATAGAGCAGACTAGCAAGACGTGGGAAACAGGCCAAGCCCTCTGCCCAGGGCGGCCATATTGAAAAGGAAGTCGGGAATGAGAGATCAGTCACTTCCTTTATGGGACAATCAGAGAGAGAGAGGTCAGTTTGTGGCACTCATTTTATCTCGTCTTCATTTAAAGACCGCCACGTCATTTGTTTTTCAGACCTTTCTAGAGCCAAAGTATTCGATTTCTAGCCTTTTCTACATCCGCCTTGGCATTTAATGGGCAAACTGTGGCCCCTAAGCTGCTCGTGCCGTCTCCAGCATGTCTATCAGATCTGGATTCATCCAGCGGACATTAATAATAGTCATTACTAGAGTCCGGCAGGATGTTCCTGCTGACTGATCCCAGATAACTAACCCCTCGTGTGCCAAACTGGCTGATAATTCAGCCTCATTTCTCTTTGTGGATCATGGAGCAGCACATTTGATAAATAACGTGAGACTGTAAATACCCCCAGACATGTGTAGGGCGTGTGTACGACGTGGGTTGTGCGGATACTGACAGTGGAAACCACGATTATTAAAATAGAGTATGAAAAATAAATCCAGGTGTACCATGCATCCGCTGGACGAATAGTTTCCTGTGCTTATTCCGTGTACAAGAATATAAATCCTTTAATAATGTGCAATGTATTTTAACTCTAGCAGTATAATTATAATACAGACAGAATTAAACAGTAACAAAATATTAAAATTAAAGATAAATTGCCTATCTCTGTTTTTACTGATTAACCACTTTAAATAAATGCTCTTTCTATCAAGCTTTTTAGACCAACACAATATGGGAAAAGCCAGCACTAGGAACCTTACTTTGTGTCCTTGTGGGCGTGGCCTGTGAAGGTTTGTCAGACTGCCATAGTGAACACAATTTTAACAAGGGCGTACATGATCGCCAGACCACCCATTAAACATTTGTGCTGGGCACCACTAGGAAGCCTGTCCCCTAGTGCTTAATGCCCCCCCCCCCCCCCCCCCGCTTAACTGGTTATATCTCCCAAACGAAACAAGATAGAAAGAGAATTTGAATTAAAGAGAAGATGACTGACAAGAAAGCATTAGAGTAAGCAATATACTAAGCCTATCATGGGAATGTATATACATATAGCACCAACTGGAACAAAGAAGTAGAAGCAGGATCTGGTTCAATCTCAAATGAGTGTTGCTTGATCAACGCGTTTCGCCCAATGCGTTGATCAAGCAACACTCATTTGAGATTGAACCAGATCCTGCTTCTTCTACTTTGTTCCAGTTTGTGTCCCCTTGCTGATGTTCCTGATTTTAAGTGTAAGATATTATATGCACTTTATATTAAATTTCATTTTTACCTACTAATATCTTTTATTCCTTGGAGGTTGAAACGATCCAGGATAAAGAAGCTGCCACTTATATTTTGTCTTGTACTAACAATAGGGACTATATGTGAGTGCTTCGTGTTTTATCAACCTATATTTGTACCAATATACCTTTTTTTGCCTCTCTGGGTATATATCCTGCATTTTTGCACAGTTGATTTACTGCACTGTCACTTATAGCACATATAGCGCACTGTCACCTTGTGTGTTTTCTGTTTACGTATTCTGTTGCGGTACTCTGGGATAAGCTGCTAGACAAGTTGCTGCTTGTGCAATATTCTCTTTAGCGCCATCTGCCTCAAACCTGTTCCATTTTATACATATAGCACCATTTCAAATGGCTTCCGATTAACCCTTTGAGTGACTACGGAACAGAAACGGTTAATGGTATTAAATAATATAGCAGTGATTGTAGGGGAGGCAGCAGGGCTGATTTACTAGACGGTGATTTAAACCCTGTATTAATCCACGGTGCTCATATACGTGTTTTAAGGTTGTAAGGTTGTGGGTGACATTGAGCCTGTGAGGGTTTGGGGGGTCCTAGATCCTCAGAACAGGTTCCTGGGCCGAGTCCGTCCCACACAGAGAAGATGTGAGACTTTAGGATGCCAAGTCAATAAATTAGTTTCCTCCATTTCCAGCAGTAGTGTTTAAGTGCATGAGGAGCCGGGGAGGAGCCGGGGAAGAGCTGGGGAGGAGCCAGGGAAGAGCCGGGGAGGAGCCAGGGAAGAGCTGGGGAGTAGCCAGGGAAGAGCTGGGGAGGAGCTTTTAAGGCTTTTAAAAAAAAATGAAAAAAAAAAAACCTGACCGATTAAAGTAAATTAAAAATGTAGTGATTATGAGAAGTCCATTCATAGTCATGCTCAGTATCACTTTTTCTGGGGTTATCACCATAACCTTTTGGCAGTAAGAGAAGTTAATGAAGAGCCCATCATTTATGCTGTAAACTCTGCCCCAAACACCTTGCACAAGTGACTATTTCTCTACCGCACTAGTGAGCAACAAGCCAGAGAGAGATTAGTGTAAAAGAGCATTGGTTTCCCTGGGATTTGGGGGGAGACAGACAGACTAATGGGTGTATTATAGCAGGAATACAATACATTAAATCCTAACCCTTTGCCAGTAACAGGCATTCATGTGTAATATATTTCTCACACAAGCTTGTGACAGTGACTTATAAAGACTATATATACTCTAGAGGAATGGACATTAAAATGTTCCCTTTGGACTTAAGGATCAGACGGCTCCAGATTTAATCCACACTGCGATATTTGGTAAATAAATTGTACAGAACTCGTAGGGTCGACTTCAAATCACAATTCACAATGTCTGTAAAACATGATAAAGAGAGATTGAAACGAGCAATGTGATACGTTACACGGCCTTCACAACCAACACGGCCTTCACAACCAACACGGCCAACACAAGCAACACGGCCAACACAAGCAACACGGCCAACACAAGCAACACGGCCTTCACAAGCAACACGGCCTTCACAAGCAACACGGCCAACACAACCAACACAAGCAACACGGCCTTCACAAGCAACACGGCCTTCACAAGCAACACGGCCTTTACAAGCAACACAAGCAACACAACCTTCACAAGCAACACGGCCTTCACAAGCAACACGGCCTTCACAAGCAACACGGCCTTCACAAGCAACACGGCCTTCACAAGCAACACGGCCAACACAAGCAACACAACCACACCCACCTTCCGGCCTCGGTTTTGGTTTCTCCAGACCTCCATCCTGCATCAGTTCAAACGAGAACGATACGTTAACGACCTGGTGATAAGACGAATAATAGGAGTTAACGAGAAATAATCACATAAATACTAACAGGCCGACAATATCTACAGCCACACGGAGACAGTCACAATATAAGCAGTGTTTGGGTGACACAGTCACAGTATAAGCAGTGTTTATGTGATACAGTCACAGTATAAGCAGTGTTTAGGTGATACAGTCACAGTATAAGCAGTGTTTGGGTGATACAGTCACAGTATAAGCAGTGTTTAGGTGATACAGTCACAGTATGAGCAGTGTTTAGGTGATACAGTTACAGTATGAGCAGTGTTTGGGTGATACAGTCACAGTATAAGCAGTGTTTAGGTGATACAGTCACAGTATAAGCAGTGTTTGGGTGATACAGTCACAGTATAAGCAGTGTATGGGTGATACAGTCACAGTATAAGCAGTGTTTGGGTGATACAGTCACAGTATAAGCAGTGTTTATGTGATACAGTCACAGTATAAGCAGTGTTTAGGTGATACAGTCACAGTATAAGCAGTGTTTGGGTGATACAGTCACAGTATAAGCAGTGTATGGGTGATACAGTCACAGTATAAGCAGTGTTTGGGTGATACAGTCACAGTATAAGCAGCGTTTAGATGATACAGTCACAGTATAAGCAGTGTTTGGGTGACACAGTCACAGTATAAGCAGTGTTTATGTGATACAGTCACAGTATAAGCAGTGTTTGGGTGACACAGTCACAGTATAAGCAGTGTTTGGGTGACACAGTCACAGTATAAGCAGTGTTTAGGTGATACAGTCACAGTATAAGCAGTGTTTATGTGATACAGTCACAGTATAAGCCGTGTTTATGTGATACAGTCACAGTATAAGCAGTGTTTGGGTGACACAGTCACAGTATAAGCAGTGTTTGGGTGATACAGTCACAGTATAAGCAGTGTTTGGGTGATACAGTCACAGTATAAGCAGTGTTTATGTGATACAGTCACAGTATAAGCAGTGTTTATGTGATACAGTCACAGTATAAGCAGTGTTTATGTGATACAGTCACAGTATAAGCAGTGTTTGGGTGACACAGTCACAGTATAAGCAGTGTTTGGGTGATACAGTCACAGTATAAGCAGCGTTTAGGTGATACAGTCACAGTATAAGCAGTGTTTAGGTGATACAGTCACAGTATAAGCAGTGTTTAGGGGATACAGTCACAGTATAAGCAGTGTTTGGGTGATACAGTCACAGTATAAGCAGTGTTTAGGTGATACAGTCACAGTATAAGCAGTGTTTAGGTGCAGTGTTTAGGTGATACAATCACAGTATAAGCAGTGTTTAGGTGATACAGTCACAGTATAAGCAGTGTTTAGGTGATACTGTCACAGTATAAGCAGTGTTTGGCTGATACAGTCACAGTATAAGCAGTGTTTGGGTGATACAGTCACGGTATAAGCAGTGTTTAGGTGATACAGTCACAGTATAAGCAGTGTTTAGGTGATACAGTCACAGTATAAGCAGTGTTTAGGTGATACTGTCACAGTATAAGCAGTGTTTGGCTGATACAGTCACAGTATAAGCAGTGTTTGGGTGATACAGTCACGGTATAAGCAGTGTTTAGGTGATACAGTCACAGTATAAGCAGTGTTTAGGTGCAATGTTTAGGTGATACAGTCACAGTATAAGCAGTGTTTAGGTGATACAGTCACAGTATAAGCAGTGTTTAGGTGATACAGTCACAGTATAAGCAGTGTTTAGGTGATACTGTCACAGTATAAGCAGTGTTTATGTGATCATTATTATACCTAATAAACGGCACATTTTTCATACATCAGCCAATCAGCGAGATGGAATAATTAGGTCGAGAAACCTGGAGATAAACTACCGGCTTGGTATTTAAATGATATTCAGAGATTGTACCTTTTGTTCAAAACTGTCTGGAGTCAGGAAGAAATTGTACAGAGGGACAAAATATCCCTCCAGAAGCCCCATCAACAGTACGAGGTACACGCCATCCGCAAACTACAAAAACAAAGATATATTATTACACAACATGTCTGTTACATCATCAGTGCAGGTCAGACAATATACCGCCAACTTCCTGCATGTCTCCCGCCATGCCTGACTGAGCTTGATGGGAGTCATAGTTTAACGGGGCAGAAATGCTATGGCTTGCGTCTGAAGAGGAACACAGGCGCCCACTACATCTCCCGAGAGATTCACTGATACATGTGACGACTTACCTGAGTCTCCAGCTCCGTAACCTCCAGATTCAACTTGTTTAAATGCTTGTTAACAAACGTGATCAGTGTCTGGTAACAGGATAAAAGAACAGTAAATGTAAAGTAACATGAATGAAAGGTCACACTTGGCTCGACTTCCCAAAAAAATAACACAAGACTGAAAGACGACCCCGTCCGAGAAATAATACCTAGTGAAATACAGATATTCATCCCAAAAACTCCCCTATACTAGGGAATAAAAGGTTCCGGTACTCTCCTATACTAGGGAATAAAAGGTTCCGGTACTCTCCTATATTAGGGAATAAAAGGTTCCGGCACTCTCCTATACTAGAGAATAAAAGGTTCCGGTACTCTCCTATACTAGAGAATAAAAGGTTCCTGTACTCTCCTATACTAGAGAATAAAAGGTTCCGGTACTCTCCTATACTGGGGAATAAAAGGTTCCGGTACTCTCCTATACTAGGGAATAAAAGGTTCCGGTACTCTCCTATACTAGAGAATAAAAGGTTCCGGTACTCTCCTATACTAGAGAATAAAAGGTTCCGGTACTCTCCTATACTGGGGAATAAAAGGTTCCGGTACTCTCCTATACTAGGGAATAAAAGGTTCCAGTACTCTCCTATACTAGAGAATAAAAGGTCCCGGTACTCTCCTATACTAGAGAATAAAAGGTTCCGGTACTCTCCTATACTAGAGAATAAAAGGTCCCGGTACTCTCCTATACTAGAGAATAAAAGGTTCCGGTACTCTCCTATACTAGAGAATAAAAGGTTCCGGTACTCTCCTATACTGGGGAATAAAAGGTTCCGGTACTCTCCTATACTAGAGAATAAAAGGTTCCGGTACTCTCCCATACTAGAGAATAAAAGGTTCCGGTACTCTCCTATACTAGAGAATAAAAGGTTACGGTACTCTCCTATACTAGGGAATAAAAGGGTCCGGTACTCTCCTATACTAGAGAATAAAAGGTCCCGGTACTCTCCTATACTAGAGAATAAAAGGTTCCGGTACTCTCCTATACTAGAGAATAAAAGGTTCCGGTACTCTCCTATACTAGGGAATAAAAGGTTCCGGTACTCTCCTATACTAGGGAATAAAAGGTTCCGGTACTCTCCTATACTAGGGAATAAAAGGTTCCGGTACTCTCCTATACTAGGGAATAAAAGGTTCCGGTACTCTCCTATACTAGGGAATAAAAGGTTCCGGTACTCTCCTATACTAGGGAATAAAAGGTTCCGGTACTCTCCTATACTAGAGAATAAAAGGTTCCGGTACTCTCCTATACTAGGGAATAAAAGGTCCCGGTACTCTCCTATACTAGGGAATAAAAGGTCCCGGTACTCTCCTATACTAGGGAATAAAAGGTCCCGGTACTCTCCTATACTAGGGAATAAAAGGTTCCGGTACTCTCCTATACTAGTGAATAAAAGGTTCCGGTACTCTCCTATACTAGAGAATAAAAGGTTCCGGTACTCTCCTATACTAGGGAATAAAAGGTTCCGGTACTCTCCTATACTAGGGAATAAAAGGTTCCGGTACTCTCCTATACTAGGGAATAAAAGGTTCCGGTACTCTCCTATACTAGGGAATAAAAGGTTCCGGTACTTTCCTATACTAGGGAATAAAAGGTTCCGGTACTCTCCTATACTAGGGAATAAAAGGTTCCGGTACTCTCCTATACTAGGGAATAAAAGGTTCCGGTACTCTCCTATACTAGTGAATAAAAGGTTCCGGTACTCTCCTATACTAGTGAATAAAAGGTTCCGGTACTCTCCTATACTAGAGAATAAAAGGTTCCGGTACTCTCCTATACTAGAGAATAAAAGGTTCCGGTACTCTCCTATACTAGAGAATAAAAGGTTCCTGTACTCTCCTATACTAGGGAATAAAAGGTCCCGGTACTCTCCTATACTAGGGAATAAAAGGTTCCGGTACTCTCCTATACTAGTGAATAAAAGGTTCCGGTACTCTCCTATACTAGAGAATAAAAGGTTCTGGTACTCTCCCATACTAGGGAATAAAAGGTTCAGGTACTCTCCTATACTAGGGAATAAAAGGTTCCTGTACTCTCCTATACTAGGGAATAAAAGGTCCCGGTACTCTCCTATACTAGGGAATAAAAGGTTCTGGTACTCTCCCATACTAGGGAATAAAAGGTTCAGGTACTCTCCTATACTAGAGAATAAAAGGTTCCTGTACTCTCCTATACTAGGGAATAAAAGGTCCCGGTACTCTCCTATACTAGAGAATAAAAGGTTCCTGTACTCTCCTATACTAGAGAATAAAAGGTTCCTGTACTCTCCTATACTAGAGAATAAAAGGTTCCGGTACTCTCCTATACTAGAGAATAAAAGGTTCCGGTACTCTCCTATACTACGGAATAAAAGGTTCCGGTACTCTCCTATACTAGGCAAGAAAAGGTTCCGGTACTCTCCTAAACTAGAGAATAAAAGGTTCCGGTACTCTCCTATACTAGGGAATAAAAGGTTCCTGTACTCTCCTATACTAGGGAATAAAAGGTCCCGGTACTCTCCTATACTAGAGAATAAAAGGTTCCTGTACTCTCCTATACTAGAGAATAAAAGGTTCCTGTACTCTCCTATACTAGAGAATAAAAGGTTCCGGTACTCTCCTATACTAGAGAATAAAAGGTTCCGGTACTCTCCTATACTACGGAATAAAAGGTTCCGGTACTCTCCTATACTAGGCAAGAAAAGGTTCCGGTACTCTCCTAAACTAGAGAATAAAAGGTTCCGGTACTCTCCTATACTAGAGAATAAAAGGTTCCGGTACTCTCCTATACTAGGGAATAAAAGGTTCCGGTACTCTCCTATACTAGGGAATAAAAGGTTCCGGTACTCTCCTATACTAGGGAATAAAAGGTTCCGGCACTCTCCCATACTAGGGAATAAAAGGTCCCGGTACTCTCCTATACTAGAGAATAAAAGGTTCCGGTACTCTCCTATACTAGAGAATAAAAGGTTCCGGTACTCTCCTATACTGGGGAATAAAAGGTTCCGGTACTCTCCTATACTAGGGAATACAAGGTTCCAGTACTCTCCTATACTAGAGAATAAAAGGTTCCCTTACTCTCCTATACTAGGGAATAAAAGGTTCCAGTACTCTCCTATACTGGGGAATAAAAGGTTCCGGTACTCTCCTATACTAGGGAATAAAAGGTTCCGGTACTCTCCTATACTAGAGAATAAAAGGTTCTGGTACTCTCCTATACTGGAGAATAAAAGGTTCCGGCACTCTCCTATACTAGGGAATAAAAGGTTCCGGTACTCTCCTATACTAGGGAATAAAAGGTTCCAGTACTCTCCTATACTAGAGAATAAAAGGTAAGTACTCTCCTATACTAGAGAATAAAAGGTTCCGTTACTCTCCTATACTAGAGAATAAAAGGTTCTGGTACTCTCCTATACTAGGGAATAAAAGGTTCCGGTACTCTCCTATACTAGGGAATAAAAGGTTCCGGTACTCTCCTATACTAGGGAATATAAGGTTCCGGTACTCTCCTATAATAGGGAATAAAAGGTTCCGGTACTCTCCTATACTAGGAATAAAAGGTTCCGGTACTCTCCTATACTAGAGAATAAAAGGTTCCGGTACTCTCCTATACTAGGGAATAAAAGGTTCCTGTACTCTCCCATACTAGAGAATAAATGGTTCCTGCACTCTCCTATACTAGGGAATAAAAGGTTCCGGTACTCTCCTATACTAGGGAATAAAAGGTTCCGGTACTCTCCTATAGTAGAGAATAAAAGGGTCCGGTACTCTCCTATACTAGAGAATAAAAGGTTCCGGTACTCTCCTATACTAGGGAATAAAAGGTTCCGGTACTCTCCTATACTAGAGAATAAAAGGTTCCTGTACTCTCCTATACTAGAGAATAAAAGGTTCCGGTACTCTCCTATACTAGAGAATAAAAGGTTCCGATACTCTCCTATACTACGGAATAAAAGGTTCCGGTACTCTCCTATACTAGGCAAGAAAAGGTTCCGGTACTCTCCTAAACTAGAGAATAAAAGGTTCCGGTACTCTCCTATACTAGAGAATAAAAGGTTCCGGTACTCTCCTATACTAGGGAATAAAAGGTTCCGGTACTCTCCTATACTAGGGAATAAAAGGTTCCGGTACTCTCCTATACTAGGGAATAAAAGGTTCCGGCACTCTCCCATACTAGGGAATAAAAGGTCCCGGTACTCTCCTATACTAGAGAATAAAAGGTTCCGGTACTCTCCTATACTAGAGAATAAAAGGTTCCGGTACTCTCCTATACTGGGGAATAAAAGGTTCCGGTACTCTCCTATACTAGGGAATACAAGGTTCCGGTACTCTCCTATACTAGGGAATAAAAGGTTCCGGTACTCTCCTATACTAGAGAATAAAAGGTTCCTGTACTCTCCTATACTAGGGAATAAAAGGTCCCGGTACTCTCCTATACTAGGGAATAAAAGGTTCCGGTACTCTCCTATACTAGTGAATAAAAGGTTCCGGTACTCTCCTATACTAGAGAATAAAAGGTTCTGGTACTCTCCCATACTAGGGAATAAAAGGTTCAGGTACTCTCCTATACTAGGGAATAAAAGGTTCCTGTACTCTCCTATACTAGGGAATAAAAGGTCCCGGTACTCTCCTATACTAGGGAATAAAAGGTTCCGGTACTCTCCTATACTAGGGAATAAAAGGTTCCTGTACTCTCCTATACTAGAGAATAAAAGGTTCCGTTACTCTCCTATACTAGGGAATAAAAGGTTCCGGTACTCTCCTATACTAGGGAATAAAAGGTTCCAGTACTCTCCTATACTAGAGAATAAAAGGTTGGTACTCTCCTATACTAGGGAATAAAAGGTTCCGTTACTCTCCTATACTAGGGAATAAAAGGTTCCAGTACTCTCCTATACTAGAGAATAAAAGGTTCCGTTACTCTCCTATACTAGGGAATAAAAGGTTCCAGTACTCTCCTATACTGGGGAATAAAAGGTTCCGGTACTCTCCTATACTAGGGAATAAAAGGTTCCGGTACTCTCCTATACTAGAGAATAAAAGGTTCTGGTACTCTCCTATACTGGAGAATAAAAGGTTCCGGCACTCTCCTATACTAGGGAATAAAAGGTTCCGGTACTCTCCTATACTAGGGAATAAAAGGTTCCAGTACTCTCCTATACTAGAGAATAAAAGGTTGGTACTCTCCTATACTAGGGAATAAAAGGTTCCGGTACTCTCCTATACTAGGGAATAAAAGGTTCCGGTACTCTCCTATACTAGGGAATATAAGGTTCCGGTACTCTCCTATACTAGGGAATAAAAGGTTCCTGTACTCTCCTATACTAGAGAATAAAAGGTTGGTACTCTCCTATACTAGGGAATAAAAGGTTCCGGTACTCTCCTATACTAGGGAATAAAAGGTTTCGGTACTCTCCTATAATAGGGAATAAAAGGTTCCGGTACTCTCCTATACTAGGAATAAAAGGTTCCGGTACTCTCCTATACTAGAGAATAAAAGGTTCCGGTACTCTCCTATACTAGGGAATAAAAGGTTCCTGTACTCTCCCATACTAGAGAATAAATGGTTCCTGCACTCTCCTATACTAGGGAATAAAAGGTTCCGGTACTCTCCTATACTAGGGAATAAAAGGTTCCGGTACTCTCCTATACTAGAGAATAAAAGGTTCCGGTACTCTCCTATACTAGAGAATAAAAGGTTCCGGTACTCTCCTATACTAGAGAATAAAAGGTTCCGGTACTCTCCTATACTAGAGAATAAAAAGTTCCGGTACTCTCCTATACTAGGGAATAAAAGGTTCCTGTACTCTCCCATACTAGAGAATAAATGGTTCCTGCACTCTCCTATACTAGGGAATAAAAGGTTCCGGTACTCTCCTATACTAGGGAATAAAAGGTTCCGGTACTCTCCTGTACTAGAGAATAAAAGGTTCCTGCACTCTCCTATACTAGGGAATAAAAGGTTCCGGTACTCTCCTATACTAGGGAATAAAAGGTTCCGGTACTCTCCTATACTAGGGAATAAAAGGTTCCGGTACTCTCCTATACTAGAGAATAAAAGGTTCCGGTACTCTCCTATAGTAGAGAATAAAAGGGTCCGGTACTCTCCTATACTAGAGAATAAAAGGTTCCGGTACTCTCCTATACTAGGGAATAAAAGGTTCCGGTACTCTCCTATACTAGAGAATAAAAGGTTCCTGTACTCTCCTATACTAGAGAATAAAAGGTCCCGGTACTCTCCTATACTAGGGAATAAAAGGTACCGGTACTCTCCTATACTAGAGAATAAAAGGTACCGGTACTCTCCTATACTAGAGAATAAAAGGTTCCAGTACTCTCCTATACTAGAGAATAAAAGGTTCCGGTACTCTCCTATACTAGAGAATAAAAGGTTCCGGTACTCTCCTATACTAGGGAATAAAAGGTTCCGGTACTCTCCTATACTAGGGAATAAAAGGTTCCGGTACTCTCCTATACTAGGGAATAAAAGGTTCCGGTACTCTCCTATACTAGAGAATAAAAGGTTCCGGTACTCTCCTATACTAGAGAATAAAAGGGTCCGGTACTCTCCTATACTAGAGAATAAAAGGTTCCGGTACTCTCCTATACTAGTGAATAAAAGGTTCCGGTACTCTCCTATACTAGGGAATAAAAGGTTCCGGTACTCTCCTATAGTAGAGAATAAAAGGTTCCGGTACTCTCCTATACTAGAGAATAAAAGGTTCCGGTACTCTCCTATACTAGAGAATAAAAGGTTCCTGTACTCTCCTATACTAGGGAATAAAAGGTTCCGGTACTCTCCTATACTAGGGAATAAAAGGTTCCTGTACTCTCCTATACTGGGGAATAAAAGGTTCTGGTACTCTCCTATACTAGAGAATAAAAGGTTCCGGTACTCTCCTATACTAGGGGATAAAAGGTTCCGGTACTCTCCTATACTAGAGAATAAAAGGTTCCTGTACTCTCCTATACTAGAGAATAAAAGGGTCCGGTACTCTCCTATACTAGGGAATAAAAGGTTCCGGTACTCTCCTATACTAGGGAATAAAAGGTTCCTGTGCTCTCCTATACTAGGGAATAAAAGGTTCCGGTACTCTCCTATACTAGAGAATAAAAGGTTCCGGTACTCTCCTATACTAGGGAATAAAAGGTTCCGGTACTCTCCTATACTAGGGAATAAAAGGTTCCGGTACTCTCCTATACTAGGGAATAAAAGGTTCCGGTACTCTCCTATACTAGGGAATAAAAGGTTCCGGTACTCTCCTATACTAGGGAATACAAGGTTTCGGTTCTGTATTAGACAGGCAGGCTGTATATGGTATTTGATTGATGGAAGATGATCCGTCTGGTTTACACTGTGCATGTGATTGAATTTATATATAAAATAAAGTCACCTTTTTCACCACATTGAGCTTGTCTGGAGCATGATCAAAGAGAGTATCAAACGCATCCCTCTCTTAAAGAGAAAGAATAGTATATTAGTAAATCTGTATGTGGAATGAGATGACGATTCCCAGGAATCCTGACACCATCTGGATTATTATTCTCACTCACCATGTCTTCCTGATAAAGCCCTACAACAAACAAAAACAATAGGTCAAAATAATTTATCAATAATAAACCCGTCTTGTATCCTGTGAACATGCTGGATGGATTAGGATGATAGGAGTTGGCATTGAACTTCATGAATGAATATAAATGTCACTAGGCAGCAATATTCAGCCCCTGGCTGAGCATCATAGGAATTATATTCCCCACTGTCATGACCTATTATCTACACTCCCTGTAAGCTGGGTGAGAATGAGCTGTGACTCCCCCCCCCCCATGTCTGTGATCACGTACTCTGTGTCCCCCGTGATTTCCTCTTGGATCTGACGTGACTGGAGCATCCCATCCAGCTTCTGAAATCATACAGCAAAGTCAGGATTAAGGAAACGTCCCGGGAGAGAGTGCAGAGTAGGGGGGCGTCCCAGAGGGGGGCAATACACAGAGCTCTCCAGTGACCCTCAACACAAATGTACAAAGAACAAGAGCAAAGATTTCATAGGTAGCAAAGGAAATGACAAGACCCCTGTTAGTAGAAATATGTACAACAATTCATACATCAACCAACAATCACCCCAGAGTAAGGTCAGATAATACACTGTGTCCCACGTCTGGATATAGAAGACAGTCCTAACATCAAGTGCAACTTCTACAGGGGGTTTACTTAATTCTTTAGCCTATAGCAGGGGTGTGTATGTGAGCATGGGCCGCATTCAGGATTCACTCACAGAAAATATATATATAAAAACAGTAATGTGCAGTGTGTGAGTGTATCAGACTCCACAGCAATAACACTCCCAGTAATGTGCAGTATGTGAGTGTATCAGACTCCACAGCAATAAGACTCACAGTAATGTGCAGTATGTGAGTGTATCAGACTCCACAGCAATAAAACTCACAGTAATGTGCAGTGTGTGAGTGTATCACAGACTCCACAGCAATAACACTCCCAGTAATGTGCAGTATGTGAGTGTATCAGACTCCACAGCAATAAGACTCCCAGTAATGTGCAGTATGTGAGTGTATCAGACTCCACAGCAATAAGACTCACAGTAATGTGCAGTATGTGAGTGTATCAGACTCCACAGCAATAAAACTCACAGTAATGTGCAGTGTGTGAGTGTATCACAGACTCCACAGCAATAACACTCCCAGTAATGTGCAGTATGTGAGTGTATCAGACTCCACAGCAATAAGACTCACAGTAATGTGCAGTATGTGAGTGTATCAGACTCCACAGCAATAAAACTCACAGTAATGTGCAGTGTGTGAGTGTATCACAGACTCCACAGCAATAACACTCCCAGTAATGTGCAGCGTGTGAGTGTATCAGACTCCACAGCAATAACACTCCCAGTAATGTGCAGTGTGTGAGTGTATCACAGACTCCACAGCAATAAAACTCCCAGTAATGTGCGGTGTGTGAGTGTATCACAGACTCCACAGCAATAACACTCCCAGTAATGTGCAGCGTGTGAGTGTATCACAGACTCCACAGCAATAACACTCCCAGTAATGTGCAGCGTGTGAGTGTATCACAGACCCCACAGCAATAAGACTCACAGTAATGTGCAGCGTGTGAGTGTATCACAGACTCCACAGCAATAAAACTCACAGTAATGTGCAGCATGTGAGTGTATCACAGACTCCACAGCAATAAGACTCACAGTAATGTGCAGCGTGTGAGTGTATCACAGACTCCACAGCAATAAAACTCACAGTAATGTGCAGCGTGTGAGTGTATCACAGACTCCACAGCAATAAAACTCCCAGTAATGTGCGGTGTGTGAGTGTATCACAGACTCCACAGCAATAAAACTCCCAGTAATGTGCAGCGTGTGAGTGTATCACAGACTCCACAGCAATAAAACTCCCAGTAATGTGCAGTGTGTGAGTGTTTTACAGACTCCACAGCAATAAGACTCACAGTAATGTGCAGTGTGTGAGTGTCTCACAGACTCCACAGCAATAAACTCCCAGTAATGTGCAGTGTGTGAGTGTCTCACAGACTCCACCGCAATAAAACTCATAGTTATGTGCAGCGTGTGAGTGTATCACAGACTCCACAGCAATAAAACTCACAGTAATGTGCAGTGTGTGAGTGTTTTACAGACTCCACAGCAATAAGACTCACAGTAATGTGCAGTGTGTGAGTGTATCACAGACTCCACAGCAATAAAACTCCCAGTAATGTGCAGCGTGTGAGTGTATCACAGACTCCACAGCAATACAACTCACAGTAATGTGCAGTGTGTGAGTGTATCACAGACTCCACAGCAATAAAACTCACAGTAATGTGCAGTATGTGAGTGTATCACAGACTCCACAGCAATAAAACTCACAGTAATGTGTGGTGTGTGAGTGTATCACAGACTCCACAGCAATAAAACTCACAGTAATGTGCAGTGTGTGAGTGTATCACAGACTCCACAGCAATAACACTCACAGTAATGTGCAGCGTGTGAGTGTATCACAGACTCCACAGCAATAAAACTCCCAGTAATGTGCAGCGTGTGAGTGTATCACAGACTCCACAGCAATAAAACTCCCAGTAATGTGCAGCGTGTGAGTGTATCAGACTCCACAGCAATAAAACTCCCAGTAATGTGCGGTGTGTGAGTGTTTTACAGACTCCACAGCAATAAGACTCACAGTAATGTGCAGTGTGTGAGTGTATCACAGACTCCACAGCAATAAAACTCCCAGTAATGTGCAGTGTATGAGTGTATCACAGACTAGACAGCAATAAAACTCCCAGTAATGTGCAGCGTGTGAGTGTATCACAGACTCCACAGCAATAAAACTCACAGTAATGTGCAGTGTGTGAGTGTATCACAGACTCCACAGCAATAAAACTCACAGTAATGTGCTGTGTGTGAGTGTATCACAGACTCCACAGCAATACAACTCACAGTAATGTGCAGTGTGTGAGTGTATCACAGACTCCACAGCAATAAAACTCTGAGTAATGTGCAGCGTGTGAGTGTATCACAGACTCCACAGCAATACAACTCACAGTAACGTGCAGCGTGTGAGTATCACAGACTCCACAGCAATACAACTCACAGTAACGTGCAGCGTGTGAGTATCACAGACTCCACAGCAATACAACTCACAGTAACGTGCAGCGTGTGAGTATCACAGACTCCACAGCAATACAACTCACAGTAACGTGCAGCGTGTGAGTATCACAGACTCCACAGCAATACAACTCACAGTAACGTGCAGTGTGTGAGTATCACAGACTCCACAGCAATAAAACTCCCAGTAATGTGCAGTGTGTGAGTGTATCACAGACTCCACAGCAATACAACTCACAGTAACGTGCAGCGTGTGAGTATCACAGACTCCACAGCAATAAAACTCCCAGTAATGTGCAGTGTGTGAGTGTATCACAGACTCCACAGCAATACAACTCACAGTAACGTGCAGCGTGTGAGTATCACAGACTCCACAGCAATACAACTCACAGTAACGTGCAGCGTGTGAGTATCACAGACTCCACAGCAATAAAACTCACAGTAATGTGCAGTGTGTGAGTGTATCACAGGCTCCACAGCAATAAAACTCCCAGTAATGTGCAGCGTGTGAGTGTATCACAGACTCCACAGCAATACAACTCACAGTAACGTGCAGCGTGTGAGTATCACAGACTCCACAGCAATAAAACTCCCAGTAATGTGCAGTGTGTGAGTGTATCACAGACTCCACAGCAATACAACTCACAGTAACGTGCAGCGTGTGAGTATCACAGACTCCACAGCAATACAACTCACAGTAACGTGCAGCGTGTGAGTATCACAGACTCCACAGCAATAAAACTCACAGTAATGTGCAGTGTGTGAGTGTATCACAGGCTCCACAGCAATAAAACTCCCAGTAATGTGCGGCGTGCGAGTGCATCACAGACTCCACAGCAATACAACTCACAGTAACGTGCAGCGTGTGAGTATCACAGACTGCAGAGCAATAAAACTCACAGTAGTGTGCAGTGTGTGAGTGTATCACAGGCTCCACAGCAATAAAACTCCCAGTAATGTGCAGCGTGTGAGTGTATCACAGACTCCACAGCAATACAACTCACAGTAACGTGCAGCGTGTGAGTATCACAGACTCCACAGCAATAAAACTCCCAGTAATGTGCAGTGTGTGAGTGTATCACAGACTCCACAGCAATACAACTCACAGTAACGTGCAGCGTGTGAGTATCACAGACTCCACAGCAATAAAACTCACAGTAATGTGTGGTGTGTGAGTGTATCACAGACTCCACAGCAATAAAACTCACAGTAATGTGCAGTGTGTGAGTGTATCACAGACTCCACAGCAATAACACTCACAGTAATGTGCAGCGTGTGAGTGTATCACAGACTCCACAGCAATAAAACTCCCAGTAATGTGCAGCGTGTGAGTGTATCACAGACTCCACAGCAATAAAACTCCCAGTAATGTGCAGCGTGTGAGTGTATCAGACTCCACAGCAATAAAACTCCCAGTAATGTGCGGTGTGTGAGTGTTTTACAGACTCCACAGCAATAAGACTCACAGTAATGTGCAGTGTGTGAGTGTATCACAGACTCCACAGCAATAAAACTCACAGTAATGTGCTATGTATGAGTGTATCACAGACTCCACAGCAATAAAACTCCCAGTAATGTGCAGTGTGTGAGTGTATCACAGACTAGACAGCAATAAAACTCCCAGTAATGTGCAGCGTGTGAGTGTATCACAGACTCCACAGCAATAAAACTCACAGTAATGTGCAGTGTGTGAGTGTATCACAGACTCCACAGCAATAAAACTCTGAGTAATGTGCAGCGTGTGAGTGTATCACAGACTCCACAGCAATACAACTCACAGTAACGTGCAGCGTGTGAGTATCACAGACTCCACAGCAATACAACTCACAGTAACGTGCAGCGTGTGAGTATCACAGACTCCACAGCAATACAACTCACAGTAACGTGCAGCGTGTGAGTATCACAGACTCCACAGCAATACAACTCACAGTAACGTGCAGCGTGTGAGTATCACAGACTCCACAGCAATACAACTCACAGTAACGTGCAGTGTGTGAGTATCACAGACTCCACAGCAATAAAACTCCCAGTAATGTGCAGTGTGTGAGTGTATCACAGACTCCACAGCAATACAACTCACAGTAACGTGCAGCGTGTGAGTATCACAGACTCCACAGCAATACAACTCACAGTAACGTGCAGCGTGTGAGTATCACAGACTCCACAGCAATAAAACTCACAGTAATGTGCAGTGTGTGAGTGTATCACAGGCTCCACAGCAATAAAACTCCCAGTAATGTGCAGCGTGTGAGTGTATCACAGACTCCACAGCAATACAACTCACAGTAACGTGCAGCGTGTGAGTATCACAGACTCCACAGCAATAAAACTCCCAGTAATGTGCAGTGTGTGAGTGTATCACAGACTCCACAGCAATACAACTCACAGTAACGTGCAGCGTGTGAGTATCACAGACTCCACAGCAATACAACTCACAGTAACGTGCAGCGTGTGAGTATCACAGACTCCACAGCAATAAAACTCACAGTAATGTGCAGTGTGTGAGTGTATCACAGGCTCCACAGCAATAAAACTCCCAGTAATGTGCGGCGTGCGAGTGCATCACAGACTCCACAGCAATACAACTCACAGTAACGTGCAGCGTGTGAGTATCACAGACTGCAGAGCAATAAAACTCATAGTAAAAAAAAAAAAAAAAAATTCACATTAAATACACAGCCACATGTACATAAATATACGGTCACACATAATCAAGTGTGTTTGTATTTTTCGGTTTATTTCAGTACATTATATCTTATTACATTATATCTTATTACACTTCATTTTCTCAACCCTACAGCTTTATTCCAAAGCCCTATAATGCCCCGGCAGATACTGACCATTGATTTTATGATTTATGTCAGGCCGAGTCACGGACAATAAAGCTTTTTTAATATGAATGAGATAAATTCAGATTACATTAGTGGTAATTTAACATCAGATAATTCAGAGGCCGGGGGGTTATTGATAATTATCCAGGAATTGCTAACAGACCATAATAAGCCCTCAGTCAATAGGAAATCAATACACTGCTAATCAATAGTCTGGGTCCAATAGGGAAGCACATAATATTGTACAATAATAATACTATGAATCTCTGACTGTGATATAAACATTACTTTAAGATCAAGCTGAAGTTTGTGTCAAATGGGGCGCAGGCAGGTCACATGATTAGATGGGGCGCAGGCAGGTCACATGATTAGATGGGGCGCAGGCAGGTCACATGATTAGATGGGGCGCAGGCAGGTCACATGATGAGATGGGGCGCAGGCAGGTCACATGATTAGATGGGGCGCAGGCAGGTCACATGATGAGATGGGGCGCAGGCAGGTCACATGATGAGATGGGGCGCAGGCAGGTCACATGATGAGATGGGGCGCAGGCAGGTCACATGACTAGATGGGGGCGCAGGCAGGTCACATGATGAGATGGGGCGCAGGCAGGTCACATGATGAGATGGGGCGCAGGCAGGTCACATGACTAGATGGGGGCGCAGGCAGGTCACATGATTAGATGGAGCGCAGGCAGGTCACATGATTAGATGGAGCGCAGGCAGGTCACATGATTAGATGGGGCGCAGGCAGGTCACATGATTAGATGGGGCGCAGGCAGGTCACATGACTAGATGGGGGCGCAGGCAGGTCACATGATGAGATGGGGCGCAGGCAGGTCACATGATGAGATGGGGCGCAGGCAGGTCACATGATGAGATGGGGCGCAGGCAGATCACATGATGAGATGGGGCGCAGGCAGGTCACATGATGAGATGGGGCGCAGGCAGGTCACATGACTAGATGGGGGCGCAGGCAGGTCACATGACTAGATGGGGCGCAGGCAGGTCACATGACTAGATGGGGGCGCAGGCAGGTCACATGACTAGATGGGGGCGCAGGCAGGTCACATGATGAGATGGGGCGCAGGCAGGTCACATGATGAGATGGGGCACAGGCAGGTCACATGATTAGATGGGGTACAGGCAGGTCACATGATGAGATGGGGCGCAGGCAGGTCACATGACTAGATGGGGCGCAGGCAGGTCACATGACTAGATGGGGCGCAGGCAGGTCACATGACTAGATGAGTACAGGGAGGTCACATGATAAGTCAGCAGGTAAAAACCAAAGAAGATTGGGGTAACCGTGCCGCTTTGCACATGTTATACACCATCCTGTGCACAATAACTGTGATTTAGATGATAACCTGTAATATTATATGTGTAGAAAAGAAGAAAATCAATATATTAAATAAGGCCCTATTGTATTCTGACCCCCTTGATCTCCGTGAGGGAATGGAAGGTTCATTGGCTTTGTTAGGAATATCTGCTGGGAAGAAAGACCCCCAAACTCCCACCTACCTGAACGACGACGACCTGGATGGAGACATGATCCGGGAGTCTGATAGGAGCCCGAAAATACTGGGACAGAGCGACGAGGAGGTGGAGGATGGCTACCACAGACTTGGCATGGATGGCTGGAACACAGCAAGCCAACGTGTCACCCACAGACAACATCCAATCCCCCCGTGTGTCACCAGGGAATGTAACCCCCCCATCTCACATTCACCATGAATAGATCACTCACCTTACAGGATCTGTCACCTAAACGCTGCTCAAACTGTGAATGGAGAGAATAAAACTGGTCTGTACACTGTTATTACCGTATTTGCTCGATTATAAGACGACCCTGATTATAAGACGACCCCCCAAACTTTGGATATTCCATTAGGAAAAAAACTAAAAGCCTGAATATAAGACTACCCTATAGGAAAAAAGTTAAACTTGTATATATTCACATGTAAATTGCTTTTTTAATAAAATATTATATAAAAAAAAATGCATTTCTTGTGTTTTTTTCTTTTTATGTGCCAATGCTGCCTCTCTCTTTACCTTGCCCCCAGCTTTGTCTCACTCCCCACTCCCCCCTCACCTGTCTCTTCCCCCCCCACGTTTCTCTCTGCCCCCCTTCCTGCTCTGTCCCCCCTGTCTCTCTGCCCCCCTCCCTCCCCCTGTCTCTCTGTCCCCCCCCCCCCCCCTTACCTGTACCTCAATTCCTGGTGGCTAGTGGGGGCAGCCGGGGGATGTCTGCACGGACTTGCAGACATCCTCCATGCTGCCCGACACGGCAGTCTATTATGACGGACAGCTGTCCGTCATAATAGTCTGCCGTGTCGGGCAGCATGGAGGATGTCTGCACGTATCGTGCAGACAACCCCCTGTTGCCCGATTTACCCTGGTGGCTAGTGGGGCAGCAGAGGATGTCTGCGCGATGAGCGCAGACCTCCCCTGCTGCCGCCCAGCACACTCGCCGGGACTTCTGTGACGAAAGTGGAAGTACCCGGCTTCTTCATAGAAGCCCTGGCGGTCGTGCCGGGCGGAAGCAGGGGAGTCTGCGCTCATCGCGCAGACATCCCCTGCTGTTAGAGAGGGGGATCCAGGTCCCCTGCAGCTCTGCTGGGGACCTGGATCCATGTTTTATAATCTGACCTCAATTTGAGGTCAGATTATAAGAGACCTCGATTATAAGAGCATTTGCTCTGAAAAAAACCTCGTCTTATAATCGAGCAAATACGGTATATGGAATATATTACTATATTCGTCTCCTGCTGATGACATCACCTACGCCTTAATATGCAAATCAACTAATATTCAATGGGAATTGTGTAATTTGCATATCAGGCCACAAGATGATGTCATAAACAGTAGACAGACACATTTAAACCATATTTTCTTTAATTATTTTATGCATTTGCTGCAATGTATTGATCATGTTTTATTCTCTACACTGACAGGGCAGTGTTTAGGTGACAGGGCAGTGTTTAGGTGACAGGGCAGTGTTTAGGTGACAGGGCAGTGTTTAGGTGACAGCAGTGTTTAGGTGACGGCAGTGTTTAGGTGACAGCAGTGTTTAGGTGGCAGGGCAGTGTTTAGGTGACAGCAGTGTTTAGGTGACAGGGCAGCGTTTAGGTGACAGGGCAGTGTTTAGGTGACAGGGCAGTGTTTAGGTGGCAGAGCAGTGTTTAGGTGACAGGGCAGCGTTTAGGTGACAGGGCAGCGTTTAGGTGACAGGGCAGTGTTTAGGTGACAGGGCAGCGTTTAGGTGACAGGGCAGTGTTTAGGTGACAGGGCAGTGTTTAGGTGACAGGGCAGTGTTTAGGTGACAGGGCAGCGTTTAGGTGACAGGGCAGCGTTTAGGTGACAGGGCAGCGTTTAGGTGACAGGGCAGTGTTTAGGTGACAGGGCAGCGTTTAGGTGACAGGGCAGCGTTTAGGTGACAGGGCAGTGTTTAGGTGACAGGGCAGTGTTTAGGTGACAGGGCAGTGTTTAGGTGACAGGGCAGTGTTTAGGTGACAGGGCAGTGTTTAGGTGACAGGGCAGTGTTTAGGTGACAGGGCAGTGTTTAGGTGACAGGGCAGTGTTTAGGTGACGGCAGTGTTTAGGTGACAGGGCAGTGTTTAGGTGACAGGGCAGTGTTTAGGTGACAGAGCAGTGTTTAGGTGACAGAGCCCTATAATCCAGTTGCTGGCTCCCCGTCATACACTCACAGTCTACGTTCCACTTGATGTTCCTGGGTGGGAGTTTGAGGGTCTCGTTTATCTTTTCCAGCACTGTCTGTAGCTTCTGCTTCTGTGCAATCTCTGACTGGGTGACCTCCGCCACATTCAGCTTCTCTCCTTCTAGTTTCTCTGCGGGGGACGAGATTGATTTCACAGGTCAAGAACCGGCATGAAAAGTCACCAGGAGCTCAGGAGTTAAACACTGCGCTGGATGTAACCCCCACACTGGCGCTCACCCTCCCTGACCTGCTCTTCATTGAGCCCTGCGTAGCGCAGACCCTTCAACGGGAATCTGTATGATCTGATTTACTAACGGCACAATGACCGACTCTCCAGACTGATAATACATATTATACAGCCATCGGGGGGGATTATAAAGGCTTTCTATAATTACACTATTAGTAACGTCTAGGTATAGAATGATTTACTCCAGAAGAAGTCACAGTACGCCAGGATTAAACAGCCGGAGATAGAGAACAGAAAGTCCCAGACTGAGAACACAAAGTCCCAGACTGAGAACACAAAGTCCCAGACTGAGAACACAAAGTCCCAGACTGAGAACACAAAGTCCCAGACTGAGAACACAAAGTCCCAGACTGAGAACACAAAGTCCCAGACTGAGAACACAAAGTCCCAGACTGAGAACACAAAGTCCCAGACTGAGAACACAAAGTCCCAGACTGAGAACACAAAGTCCCAGACTGAGAACACAAAGTCCCAGACTGAAAACACAAAGTCCCAGACTGAGAGCAGAAAGTCCCAGACTGAGAGCAGAAAGTCACAGACTGAGAACAGAAAGTCACACACTGAGAGCAGAAAGTCCCAGACTGAGAACACAAAGTCACACACTGAGAGCAGAAAGTCCCAGACTGAGAACAGAAAGTCCCAGACTGAGATCAGAAAGTCACAGACTGAGAACAGAAAGTCACACACTGAGAGCACAAAGTCCCAGACTGAGAACACAAAGTCACACACTGAGAGCAGAAAGTCCCAGACTGAGAACACAAAGTCACACACTGAGAACAGAAAGTCACAGACTGAGAACAGAAAGTCACACACTGAGAGCAGAAAGTCACAGACTGAGAACACAAAGTCACACACTGAGAGCAGAAAGTCACACACTGAGAGCAGAAAGTCACAGACTGAGAACACAAAGTCACACACTGAGAGCAGAAAGTCACACACTGAGAGCAGAAAGTCACAGACTGAGAACACAAAGTCACACACTGAGAGCAGAAAGTCACACACTGAGAGCAGAAAGTCACACACTGAGAGCAGAAAGTCACAGACTGAGAGCAGAAAGTCACAGACTGAGAACACAAAGTCACACACTGAGAGCAGAAAGTCCCAGACTGAGAGCAGAAAGTCCCAGACTGAGAGCAGAAAGTCCCAGACTGAGATCAGAAAGTCACAGACTGAGAACAGAAAGTCACACACTGAGAGCAGAAAGTCATAGACTGAGAACACAAAGTCACACACTGAGAGCAGAAAGTCACACACTGAGAGCAGAAAGTCACAGACTGAGAACACAAAGTCACACACTGAGAGCAGAAAGTCACACACTGAGAGCAGAAAGTCACAGACTGAGAGCAGAAAGTCACACACTGAGAGCAGAAAGTCACAGACTGAGAACAGAAAGTCACACACTGAGAGCAGAAAGTCACAGACTGAGAGCAGAAAGTCACACACTGAGAGCAGAAAGTCACACACTGAGAGCAGAAAGTCACACACTGAGAGCAGAAAGTCCCAGACTGAGAGCAGAAAGTCACAGACTGAGAGCAGAAAGTCACACACTGAGAGCAGAAAGTCACAGACTGAGAGCAGAAAGTCATAGACTGAGAGCAGAAAGTCACACACTGAGAGCAGAAAGTCACACACTGAGAGCAGAAAGTCACACACTGAGAGCAGAAAGCCGCATTGCTTCCTTACCAAAAAGCTTCTGTAAAACCTGCCCGTCGTACAGATCCTCAGCCAAATCCTTAACAATGATCCTTTCTCCGACCAGCACATCATTAATCCAGTCGATCAGGACCTGGGAGAGAAAAGACACACAATGTACCAGGATTCACGTTACTGTATAGAAACCCTGACGCGTTTCACTTCCAACTACCAATATCACCAGAGAGGATTATTCCCCACGCGGATAATGCTGCTTCTCTACATTAAATCAAGCCTGCTCTGCTCGGCTCTGCTCTGCTCTGCTCGGCTCTGCTCTGCTCTGCTCAGCTCTGCTCTGCTCAGCTCAGCTCTGCTCTGCTCAGCTCTGCTCTGCTCTGCTCAGCTCTGCTCTGCTCTGCTCAGCTCTGCTCTGCTCTGCTCTGCTCAGCAGGGAAATGGTTAAGTTTATTACAACCAACAGCAGCATTTTATATAAAAAAAATAAATTAGCGAAAAATCTCAATATCTATAATACCTGCAAAACTCAAAGTGCGGCATCTACATTATACTGCACCTTCTGCATCAACAACATGTATATTGAAAGTGTTTGGGTGATACAGTCACAGTATAAGCAGTGTTTGGGTGATACAGTCACAGTATAAGCAGTGTTTGGGTGATACAGTCACAGTATAAGCAGTGTTTAGGTGATACAGTCACAGTATAAGCAGTGTTTGGGTGATACAGTCACAGTATAAGCAGTGTTTGGGTGATACAGTCACAGTATAAGCAGTGTTTAGGTGACACAGTCACAGTATAAGCAGTGTTTGGGTGATACAGTCACAGTATAAGCAGTGTTTGGGTGATACAGTCACAGTATAAGCAGTGTTTAGGTGATACAGTCACAGTATAAGCGGTGTTTAGGTGATACAGTCACAGTATAAGCAGTGTTTGGGTGATACAGTCACAGTATAAGCAGTGTTTGGGTGATACAGTCACAGTATAAGCAGTGTTTAGGTGATACAGTCCCAGTATAAGCAGTGTTTAGGTGATACAGTCACAGTATGAGCAGTGTTTTAGTGATACAGTCACAGTATAAGCAGTGTTTGGGTGATACAGTCACAGTATAAGCAGTGTTTAGGTGATACAGTCACAGTATAACCAGTGTTTAGGTGATACAGTCCCAGTATAAGCAGTGTTTAGGTGATACAGTCACAGTATGAGCAGTGTTTTAGTGATACAGTCACAGTATAAGCAGTGTTTGGGTGATACAGTCACAGTATAAGCAGTGTTTGGGTGATACAGTCACAGTATAAGCAGTGTTTGGGAGATACAGTCACAGTATAAGCAGTGTTTGGGTGATACAGTCACAGTATAAGCAGTGTTTAGGTGATACAGTCACAGTATAACCAGTGTTTAGGTGATACAGTCACAGGATAAGCAGTGTTTGGGTGATACAGTCACAGTATAAGCAGTGTTTAGGTGATACAGTCACAGTATAACCAGTGTTTAGGTGATACAGTCACAGTATAAGCAGTGTTTAGGTGATAGTCACAGTATGAGCAGTGTTTGGGTGATACAGTCACAGTATAAGCAGTGTTTGGGTGATACAGTCACAGTATAAGCGGTGTTTGGGTGATACAGTCACAGTATAAGCAGTGTTTAGGTGATACAGTCACAGTATAAGCAGTGTTTGGGTGATACAGTCACAGTATAAGCAGTGTTTGGGTAATACAGTCACAGTATAAGCAGTGTTTGGGTGACACAGTCACAGTATAAGCAGTGTTTGTGTGATACAGTCACAGTATAAGCAGTGTTTGTGTGATACAGTCACAGTATAAGCAGTGTTTAGGTGATACAGTCACAGTATAAGCAGTGTTTGGGTGATACAGTCACAGTATAAGCCAGGGCTCGACAAACCCCGGGCGCCAGGTCGCCATGGCGACCTGGAAATGGAGCCTGGCGCCCCGTTGCCCTAATGTTCCCCTTGCCGCTGCCATCCGTCTTTTGCAGCGCGAGGGGACAGACAGCAAGCTCCGCCCCCTCGCACAACACGTGTGTTAGTGTTCAGCCGAAAGAGCCATGAGGATCGGCTGCGGCACGAATGTTCCCCCTCCCCAGCAATGAGGTAAGGCAGCAGGGAGGGGAAACATTCGTGCCGCAGCCGATCTTCATGGCTCTTTCGGCTAAGTGCTGTGTTGTCAAGAGACGACACCCAGCACTCAGAAGTTATGAAGAGAAAAAAAAACTTGTGTATGTTTGAGTTGTATATGTGAAGTGGGGGGGAGGGATGTATATGTGAAGTGTGGGGGAGATGTATATGTGAAGTGTGGGGGAGATGTATATGTGAAGTGTGGGGGGGAGGTGTATATGTGAAGGGGGGTATATATGTGAAGTGTGGGGGGGCTGTATATGTGAAGGGGGGGTATATATGTGTGAAGTGTGGGGGGGCTGTATATGTGAAGGGGGGGTATATATGTGTGAAGTGTGGGGGGAGGTGTATATGTGAAGGGGGGGTATATATGTGTGAAGTGTGGGGGGAGGTGTATATGTGAAGGGGGGGTATATATGTGTGAAGTGTGGGGGGAGGTGTATATGTGAAGGGGGGAGGGATGTATATGTGAAGTGTGGGGGGAGGTGTATATGTGAAGGGGGGAGGGATGTATATGTGAAGGGGGGGTATATATGTGTGGGGGGAGGTGTATATGTGAAGGGGGGTATATGTGAAGGGAGGTATATATGTGTATATGTGAAGTGGGTTGGTGTGTGGGGTGTATATGTGACGTGGGTTGGTGTATGGGGTGTATATGTGACGTGTGTGGGGTGTATATGTGACGTAGGTTGGTGTGTGTGTGTTTATAAATTGCGTGTATGTTTGCGTGATTGTCTGGCTCCTAAAATTTTTTGCTGGCTCCTAGAATAAAATTACATTTGTCAAGCCCTGGTATAAGCAGTGTTTAGGCGATACAGTCACAGTATAAGCAGTGTTTTAGTGATACAGTCACAGTATAAGCAGTGTTTGGGTGATACAGTCACAGTATAAGCAGTGTTTAGGTGATACAGTCACAGTATAACCAGTGTTTAGGTGATACAGTCACAGGATAAGCAGTGTTTGGGTGATACAGTCACAGTATAAGCAGTGTTTAGGTGATACAGTCACAGTATAACCAGTGTTTAGGTGATACAGTCACAGTATAAGCAGTGTTTAGGTGATAGTCACAGTATGAGCAGTGTTTGGGTGATACAGTCACAGGATAAGCAGTGTTTGGGTGATACAGTCACAGTATAAGCAGTGTTTAGGTGATACAGTCACAGTATAACCAGTGTTTAGGTGATACAGTCACAGTATAAGCAGTGTTTAGGTGATAGTCACAGTATGAGCAGTGTTTGGGTGATACAGTCACAGTATAAGCAGTGTTTGGGTGATACAGTCACAGTATAAGCGGTGTTTGGGTGATACAGTCACAGTATAAGCAGTGTTTAGGTGATACAGTCACAGTATAAGCAGTGTTTGGGTGATACAGTCACAGTATAAGCAGTGTTTGGGTAATACAGTCACAGTATAAGCAGTGTTTGGGTGACACAGTCACAGTATAACCAGTGTTTAGGCGATACAGTCACAGTATAAGCAGTGTTTAGGTGATACAGTCACAGTATAAGCAGTGTTTAGGTGATACAGTCACAGTATAAGCAGTGTTTGGGTGATACAGTCACAGTATGAGCAGTGTTTGGATGATACAGTCACAGTATAAGCAGTGTTTAGGTGATACAGTCACAGTATAAGCAATGTTTGGGTGATACAGTCACAGTATAAGCAGTGTTTGGGTGATACAGTCACAGTATAAGCAGTGTTTGGGTGATACAGTCACAGTATGAGCAGTGTTTAGGTGATACAGTCACAGTATAAGCAGTGTTTGGGTGACACAGTCACAGTATAAGCAGTGTTTGTGTGATACAGTCACAGTATAAGCAGTGTTTGTGTGATACAGTCACAGTATAAGCAGTGTTTGGGTGATACAGTCACAGTATAAGCAGTGTTTGGGTGATACAGTCACAGTATAAGCAGTGTTTGGGTGATACAGTCACAGTATAAGCAGTGTTTAGGTGATACAGTCACAGTATAAGCAGTGTTTGGGTGATACAGTCACAGTATAAGCAGTGTTTGGGTGATACAGTCACAGTATAAGCAGTGTTTAGGCGATACAGTCACAGTATAAGCAGTGTTTAGGCGATACAGTCACAGTATAAGCAGTGTTTGGGTGATACAGTCACAGTATAAGCAGTGTTTAGGTGATACAGTCACAGTATAAGCAGTGTTTAGGTGATACAGTCACAGTATAAGCAGTGTTTAGGTGATACAGTCACAGTATAAGCAGTGTTTGGGTGGTACAGTCACAGTATAAGCAGTGTTTGGGTGATACAGTCACAGTATAAGCAGTGTTTAGGTGATACAGTCACAGTATAAGCAGTGTTTGGGTGGTACAGTCACAGTATAAGCAGTGTTTGGGTGATACAGTCACAGTATAAGCAGTGTTTAGGTGATACAGTCACAGTATAACCAGTGTTTAGGTGATACAGTCACAATATAAGCAGTATTTAGGTGATACAGTCACAGTATAAGCAGTGTTTAGGTGATACAGTCACAGTATAAGCAGTGTTTGGGTGGTACAGTCACAGTATAAGCAGTGTTTGGGTGATACAGTCACAGTATAAGCAGTGTTTAGGTGACACAGTCACAGTATAAGCAGTGTTTGGGTGACACAGTCACAGTATAAGCAGTGTTTGGGTGATACAGTCACAGTATAAGCAGTGTTTAGGTGATACAGTCACAGTATAAGCAGTGTTTGGGTGATACAATCACAGTATGCGCAGTGTTTGGGTGATACAGTCACAGTATGAGCAGTGTTTAGGTGATACAGTCACACTATAAGCAGTGTTTGGGTGACACAGTCACAGTATAAGCAGTGTTTGGGTGATACAGTCACAGTATAAGCAGTGTTTGGGTGACAGTCACAGTATAAGCAGTGTTTAGGTGACACAGTCACAGTATAAGCAGTGTTTGGGTGATACAGTCACAGTATAAGCAGTGTTTGGGTGATACAGTCACAGTATAAGCAGTGTTTAGGTGATACAGTCACAGTATGAGCAGTGTTTGGGTGATACAGTCACAGTGTAAGCAGTGTTTGGGTGATACAGTCACAGTATAAGCAGTGTTTGGGTGATACAGTCACAGTATAAGCAGTGTTTGGGTGATACAGTCACAGTATAAGCAGTGTTTGGGTGATACAATCACAGTATGAGCAGTGTTTAGGTGATACAGTCACAGTATAAGCAGTGTTTGGGTGACACAGTCACAGTATAAGCAGTGTTTGGGTGATACAGTCACAGTATAAGCAGTGTTTGGGTGACAGTCACAGTATAAGCAGTGTTTAGGTGACACAGTCACAGTATAAGCAGTGTTTAGTTGACACAGTCACAGTATAAGCAGTGTTTGGGTGATACAGTCACAGTATAAGCAGTGTTTAGGTGATACAGTCACAGTATAAGCAGTGTTTGGGTGATACAGTCACAGTATAAGCAGTGTTTGGGTGATACAGTCACAGTATAAGCATTGTTTGGGTGATACAGTCACAGTATAAGCAGTGTTTAGGTGATACAGTCACAGTATAAGCAGTGTTTGGGTGATACAGTCACAGTATAAGCAGTGTTTGGGTGATACAGTCACAGTATAAGCAGTGTTTGGGTGATACAATCACAGTATGAGCAGTGTTTGGGTGATACAGTCACAGTATGAGCAGTGTTTAGGTGATACAGTCACAGTATAAGCAGTGTTTGGGTGACACAGTCACAGTATAAGCAGTGTTTGTGTGATACAGTCACAGTATAAGCAGTGTTTGTGTGATACAGTCACAGTATAAGCAGTGTTTGGGTGACAGTCACAGTATAAGCAGTGTTTAGGTGACACAGTCACAGTATAAGCAGTGTTTGGGTGATACAGTCACAGTATAAGCAGTGTTTGGGTGATACAGTCACAGTATAAGCAGTGTTTAGGTGATACAGTCACAGTATGAGCAGTGTTTGGGTGATACAGTCACAGTATAAGCAGTGTTTGGGTGATACAGTCACAGTATAAGCAGTGTTTAGGTGATACAGTCACAGTATAAGCAGTGTTTAGGTGATACAGTCACAGTATAAGCAGTGTTTGGGTGATACAGTCACAGTATAAGCAGTGTTTGGGTGATACAGTCACAGTATAAGCAGTGTTTGGGTGATACAGTTACAGTATAAGCAGTGTTTGGGTGATACAGTCACAGTATAAGCAGTGTTTGGGTGATACAGTCCAATTAAGATCATTAATCCCACTATTCGGGAGGGTTTGGCCCCCAGGGTGAGATGTGACCCGACAGACTGGTAAGAACCTGTCCTTTCCGGAGAGGCCGGAATATAATTTTTCTGATAACGTGATAATATTTCCATCCAGCGCCCAATCAAATCACTGTGTAATTTCGGAAGGAGCAGATAATGATGTCTGATGCTGGGGTTGTTATAGTATCAGAATCACCCAGGTCTGACGGAGGGATAACGCGCAGAACACATATTAATCATTTTAAACGCTGCTTTGTCACAAATCCCTTCACACAGCAGGCGACTAATCCATCCACCCCATCTATTGAACAAGGTGTGGGAGATCAGGAGGGGAAGAAAGATGGGACCCGAATAAACATTACCTTCATCAGATCCTGCAGCCTGGGGTCACCCCTCGAATATGGGTCAATCATTGTCCGAACTTCATTTTCTTCTAAAATACATAAAAACATTGTAAATGTTCAAAGGTCTCCATCACCTAAACACCGCTATACTGTGACTGTATCACCCAAACACTGCTATACTGTGACTGTATCACCTAAACACTGCTTATACTGTGACTGTATCACCCAAACACTGCTATACTGTGACTGTATCACCTAAACACTGCTTATACTGTGACTGTATCACCTAAACACTGCTTATACTGTGACTGTATCACCCAAACACCGCTTATACTGTGACTGTATCACCTAAACACTGCTTATACTGTGACTGTATCACCTAAACACTGCTTATACTGTGACTGTATCACCTAAACACTGCTTATACTGTGACTGTACCACCCAAACACTGCTATACTGTGACTGTATCACCTAAACACTGCTTATACTGTGACTGTATCACCTAAACACTGCTTATACTGTGACTGTATCACCCAAACACTGCTTATACTGTGACTGTATCACCTAAACATCGCTATACTGTGACTGTATCACCCAAACACTGCTTATTCACAGTATAAGCAGTGTTTAGGTGATACAGTCACAGTATAATCAGTGTTTAAGTGACAGTCACAGTATAAGCAGTGTTTAAGTGACAGTCACAGTATAAGCAGTGTTTAGGCGATACAGTCACAGTATAAGCAGTGTTTAGGCGATACAGACCCAGTACATGCAGTGTTTAGGCGATACAGTCACAGTATAAGCAGTGTTTAGGTGATACAGTCACAGTATAAGCAGTGTTTAGGCGATACAGTCACAGTATAAGCAGTGTCTAGGCGATACAGTCACAGTATAAGCAGTGTTTAGGCGATACAGTCACAGTATATGCAGTGTTTAGGCGATACAGTCACAGTATAAGCAGTGTTTGGGTGACACAGTCACAGTATAAGCAGTGTTTAGGCGATACAGTCACAGTATATGCAGTGTTTAGGCGATACAGTCACAGTATATGCAGTGTTTAGGCGATACAGTCACAGTATATGCAGTGTTTAGGCGATACAGTCACAGTATATGCAGTGTTTAGGCGATACAGTCACAGTATAAGCCGTGTTTAGGTGATACAGTCACAGTATAAGCCGTGTTTAGGTGATACAGTCACAGTATGAGCAGTGTTTAGGTGATACATTCACAGTATAAGCAGTGTTTGGGTGATACAGTCACAGTATGAGCAGTGTTTGGGTGATACAGTCACAGTATAAGCCGTGTTTGGGTGATACAGTCACAGTATAAGCAGTGTTTAGGAGATACAGTCACAGTATAAGCAGTGTTTAGGGGATACAGTCACAGTATAAGCAGTGTTTGGGTGACAGTCACAGTATAAGCAGTGTTTGGGTGATACAGTCACAGTATAAGCAGTGTTTGGGTGATACAGTCACAGTATAAGCAGTGTTTAGGTGACAGTCACAGTATAAGCAGTGTTTGGGTGACAGTCACAGTATAAGCAGTGTTTGGGTGATACAGTCACAGTATAAGCAGTGTTTGGGTGATACAGTCACAGTATAAGCAGTGTTTAGGTGACAGTCACAGTATAAGCAGTGTTTAGGGGATACAGTCACAGTATAAGCAGTGTTTGGGTGACAGTCACAGTATAAGCAGTGTTTGGGTGATACAGTCACAGTATAAGCAGTGTCTAGGTGACAGTCACAGTATAAGCAGTGTTTGGGTGATACAGTCACAGTATAAGCAGTGTTTAGGTGATGACAGTCACAGTATAAGCAGTGTTTGGGTGATACAGTCACAGTATAAGCAGTGTTTAGGTGATACAGTCACAGTATAAGCAGTGTTTGGGTGATACAGTCACAGTATACGCAGTGTTTGGGTGATACAGTCACAGTATAAGCAGTGTTTGGGTGATACAGTCACAGTATAAGCAGTGTTTAGGTGATACAGTCACAGTATAAGCAGTGTTTGGGTGATACAGTCACAGTATAAGCAGTGTTTGGGTGATACAGTCACAGTATAAGCAGTGTTTGGGTGATACAGTCACAGTATAAGCAGTGTTTAGGTGATACAGTCACAGTATAAGCAGTGTTTGGGTGATACAGTCACAGTATAAGCAGTGTTTAGATGATACAGTCACAGTATAAGCCGTGTTTGGGTGATACAGTCACAGTATAAGCAGTGTTTAGGTGATACAGTCACAGTATGAGCAGTGTTTAGGAGATACAGTCACAGTATAAGCAGTGTTTAGGAGATACAGTCACAGTATAAGCAGTGTTTGGGTGATACAGTCACAGTATAAGCAGTGTTTGGGTGATACAGTCACAGTATAAGCAGTGTTTGGGTGATACAGTCACAGTATAAGCAGTGTTTGGGTGATACAGTCACAGTATAAGCAGTGTTTAGGTGATACAGTCACAGTATAAGCAGTGTTTGGGTGATACAGTCACAGTATAAGCAGTGTTTGGGTGATACAGTCACAGTATAAGCAGTGTTTAGGTGATACAGTCACAGTATAAGCAGTGTTTGGGTGATACAGTCACAGTATGTGCAGTGTTTAGGTGATACAGTCACAGTATGAGCAGTGTCTGGGTGATACAGTCACAGTATAAGCAGTGTTTGGGTGATACAGTCACAGTATGTGCAGTGTTTAGGTGATACAGTCACAGTATGAGCAGTGTCTGGGTGATACAGTCACAGTATAAGCAGTGTGTAGGAGACAGATCCCTGTAAGTGGTCCATAAGGTGATGGGTGATCAGTGGGTGACTCTTACCAAGCATAGTATCCTCTGGGTCCAGTTCGAAGGGGATGGGATTGAGGGGTAAATTGATGGCATTGATTCCTTCCTCTTGAAGTTCAGACACTGTAAAATAGAGAATGGTCTGGTTAATATATAGAGTGGGAGCGAGCGCCAGGACCGCCTGCTCAGCTGCATCATGTGTTATCTCTCTCATCTCCAGAGAACGGAAAATAAACCATAATCAAGTTATTGCTGTTGCTATAGTAACAGCCCCGCCCATATCTCCAAGCTCCTCCTTATTGGAATGTCACTGAATTCAGCAGCCCCGCCCATCTCCCCAAGCTCCTCCTTATTGGAATGTTACTGAATTCAGCAGCCCCGCCCATCTCCCCAAGCTCCTCCTTATTGGAATGTTACTGAATTTAGCAGCCCCGCCCATCTCCCCAAGCTCCTCCTTATTGGAATGTTACTGAATTTAGCAGCCCCGCCCATCTCCCCAAGCTCCTCCTTATTGGAATGTTACTGAATTTAGCAGCCCCGCCCATCTCCCCAAGCTCCTCCTTATTGGAATGTTACTGAATTCAGCAGCCCCGCCCATCTCCCCAAGCTCCTCCTTATTGGAATGTTACTGAATTTAGCAGCCCCGCCCATCTCCCCAAGCTCCTCCTTATTGGAATGTTACTGAATTTAGCAGCCCCGCCCATCTCCCCAAGCTCCTCCTTATTGGAATGTTACTGAATTTAGCAGCCCCGCCCATCTCCCCAAGCTCCTCCTTATTGGAATGTTACTGAATTCAGCAGCCCCGCTTTTAATGTAAAACTGCCTCACAGAGACACAGACAGCAGCAGTGTCTGCTTACCTCCTCACAGATACACACAGGCAGCAGCAGTGTCTGCTTACCTCCTCACAGAGACACACAGACAGCAGCAGTGTCTGCTTACCTCCTCACAGAGACACTGACAGCAGCAGTGTCTGCTTACCTCCTCACAGAGACACAGACAGCAGCAGTGTTTGCTTACCTCCTCACAGAGACACAGACAGCAGCAGTGTCTGCTTACCTCCTCACAGAGACACAGACAGCAGCAGTGTCTGCTTACCTCCTCACAGAGACACAGACAGCAGCAGTGTCTGCTTACCTCCTCACAGAGACACTGACAGCAGCAGTGTCTGCTTACCTCCTCACAGAGACACAGACAGCAGCAGTGTCTGCTTACCTCCTCACAGAGACACAGACAGCAGCAGTGTCTGCTTACCTCCTCACAGAGACACTGACAGCAGCAGTGTCTGCTTACCTCCTCAGAGACACTGACAGCAGCAGTGTCTGCTTACCTCCTCAGAGACACTGACAGCAGCAGTGTCTGCTTACCTCCTCACAGATACACACAGACAGCAGCAGTGTCTGCTTACCTCCTCACAGATACACAGACAGCAGCAGTGTCTGCTTACCTCCTCACAGAGACACTGACAGCAGCAGTTATTAATTCCAAATAGTTGTAGGTACCTGGAATAACCTTCCAGTGTAAACAGTAAAGTCTGATATTGTAAAGAGTAGTATATACCTGGAATAACCTTCCAGTTGGAGAAGTAAGGTTAATAATAGTTCATATTAATTGATGAATGCACTGAATGCTGATAAGCATGCCGATTCCCAATGTGTACAGTTTGTCAATCACATGATCAATACATCAATAAAATATATATATTATTGATTTCCCAGAAAGACAGAAGGTTTTACTAGATTATTTGAGGGGTGGATGTTACAAGTATATATAATATAAATAAATAAGGATTAAAAGTCTGTGCAATGCCGTGGAATTTACCCCTGGCTGGGGTCAGTGCAGATAGCCACACAGGGATCCCTGGCTCCCTCTAATTGTCTATTTATGGCAGTATAAGCCCCCTGGCTCCCTCTTATTGTCTATTTATGGCAGTATAAGCCCCCTGGCTCCCTCCTATTGTCTATTTATGGCAGTATAAGGCCCCCTGGCTCCCTCTAATTGTGTATTTATGGCAGTATAAGCCCCCTGGCTCCCTCTAATTGTCTATTTATGGCAGTATAAGCCCCCTGGCTCCCTCGAATTGACTATTTATGGCTCTATAAGCCCCCCTGCTCCCTCTAATTGTCTATTTATGGCAGTATAAGCCCCCTGGCTCCCTCAAATTGACTATTTATGGCAGTATAAGCCCCCTGGCTCCCTCTAATTGTCTATTTATGGCAGTATAAGCCCCCTGGCTCCCTCTAATTGTCTATTTATGGCAGTATAAGCCCCCTGGCTCCCTCTAATTGTCTATTTATGACAGTATAAGCCCCCTGGCTCCCTCTAATTGTCTATTTATGGCAGTATAAGCCCCCCTGCTCCCTCTTATTGTCTATTTATGGCAGTATAAGCCCCCTGCTCCCTCTTATTGTCTATTTATGGCAGTATAAGCCCCCTGGCTCCCTCTAATTGTCTATTTATGGCAGTATAAGCCCCCTGGCTCCCTCCTATTGTCTATTTATGGCAGTATAAGCCCCCCTGCTCCCTCTAATTGTCTATTTATGGCAGTATAAGCCCCCTGGCTCCCTCTAATTGTCTATTTATGGCAGTATAAGCCCCCTGGCTCCCTCTTACTGTCTATTTATGACAGTATAAGCCCCCTGGCTCCCTCCTATTGACTATTTATGGCAGTATAAGCCCCCCTGCTCCCTCTAATTGTCTATTTATGGCAGTATAAGCCCCCTGGCTCCCTCTAATTGTCTATTTATGGCAGTATAAGCCCCCTGGCTCCCTCTTATTGTCTATTTATGACAGTATAAGCCCCCTGGCTCCCTCCTATTGTCTATTTATGGCAGTATAAGCCCCCCGGCTCCCTCTAATTGTCTATTTATGGCAGTATAAGCCCCCTGGCTCCCTCTAATTGTCTATTTATGGCAGTATAAGCCCCCTGGCTCCCTCCTATTGTCTATTTATGGCAGTATAAGCCCCCCTGCTCCCTCTAATTGTCTATTTATGGCAGTATAAGCCCCCTGGCTCCCTCTAATTGTCTATTTATGGCAGTATAAGCCCCCTGGCTCCCTCTTATTGTCTATTTATGACAGTATAAGCCCCCTGGCTCCCTCCTATTGTCTATTTATGGCAGTATAAGCCCCCCTGCTCCCTCTAATTGTCTATTTATGGCAGTATAAGCCCCCTGGCTCCCTCTAATTGTCTATTTAAGGCAGTATAAGCCCCCTGGCTCCCTCTTATTGTCTATTTATGACAGTATAAGCCCCCTGGCTCCCTCCTATTGTCTATTTATGGCAGTATAAGCCCCCTGGCTCCCTCTAATTGTCTATTTATGGCAGTATAAGCCCCCTGGCTCCCTCTAATTGTCTATTTATGGCAGTATAAGCCCCCTGGCTCCCTCTTATTGTCTATTTATGGCAGTATAAGCCCCCTGGCTCCCTCTTATTGTCTATTTATGGCAGTATAAGCCCCCCTGCTCCCTCTTATTGTCTATTTATGGCAGTATAAGCCCCCCTGCTCCTGTATTACACACCTGATAATCCCAGGAAGGTACCAGACTCCCTGCTCCCCCATCACATTGGCTTTTCCTTTAATCCTCTGCTTGGGGTTCACTGGGAGCTCTGCACCCCAATAACGAGTCTCCTACCTTTAGAGCACAGAGCCCCGCAGCCCATCATGCCCAGTGCATCGTCCGAGGGCCAAATTGCAGCAGATACTGTGATGCTCCGGGGAGCCAACCGGCCAAGAACAGACTGGCAGCAGCTAGAAATCAATATGATGCCACAGGGGACTCTGTGACCGTCTAGCCCCCCCCCGATCTCACTCCGAGCAGCTTCCTGGAGAGGGGATCCGGGGCGCATACAGATGGATGCCTCCTGCTCAATGCCGGGGGGAATGTGCTCAGCCTGTCACTGGAACAAGCGATAGGCTGTGGTCATCAATGGGTTAATACCGGGGTGGGCTTTGCCAAATGAAAAGTGAGATCCAGGATTACGGATCAAACAAAATAATGATCAGTAAATAAACTGATCCCGGGGGATGCAGGACAGTATGCATGTCACTGCACCCCTGGACACGCACGCTGTATAGAACATACAGACACCTCCCCCCCGGACACTGTATAGAACATACAGACACCCCCCCCCCCCGGACACTGTATAGAACATACAGACACCTCCCCCCCCCCCCCCGGAAACGCACGCTGTATAGAACATACAGACACATCCCCCCCCCCTGGAAACGCACGCTATATAGAACATACAGACACCTCCCCCCGGACACTGTATAGAACATACAGACACCTTCCCCCCCGGACACGTACGCTGTATAGAAACATACAGACACCTCCCCCCCCCCCCCCCCGGACACTGTATAGAACATACAGACACCTCCCCCCCCCGGACACTGTACAGAACATACAGACACCTCCCCCCCCCCGGACACGGTATAGAACATACAGACACCTCCCCCCCCCCCCGGAAACGCACGCTGTATAGAACATACAGACACCTTCCCCCCCGGACACGTACGCTGTATAGAACATACAGACACCTTCCCCCCCGGACACGTACGCTGTATAGAACATACAGACACCTCCCCCCCCGGACACTGGATAGAACATACAGACACCTCCCCCCCCCCCGGACACTGGATAGAACATACATACACCTCCCCCCCCCCGGAAACGCACGCTGTATAGAACATACAGACACCTCCCCCCGGACACTGTATAGAACATACAGACACCTTCCCCCCCGGACACGTACGCTGTATAGAACATACAGACACCTCCCCCCCCCCCGGACACTGTATAGAACATACAGACACCTCCCCCCCCCCGGACACTGTACAGAACATACAGACACTCCCCCCCCACGGACACGCACGCTGCATAGAACATACAGACACCCCCCCCCCCCCGGACACTGTATAGAACATACAGACACCCCCCCCCCCCGAACACTGTATAGAACATACAGACACCTCCCCCCCCCCCCCCCCCCCGGAAACGCACGCTGTATAGAACATACAGACACCTCCCCCGGACACTGTATAGAACATACAGACACCTCCCCCCGGACACTGTATAGAACATACAGATACCTTCCCCCCGGACACGTACGCTGTATAGAACATACAGACACCTCCCCCCCCAGACACTGTACAGAACATACAGACACCTCCCCCCCCCGCGGACACGCACGCTGCATAGAACATACAGACACCTCCCCCCCCCCCCCGGACACTGTATAGAACATACAGACACCTCCCCCCCCCCCCCCCGGACACTGTATAGAACATACAGACACTCCCCCCCTCCTACACACACTCTGTATAGAACATATAGACACCTACCCCCCCCCCCCCGACAAGGCACGCTGTATAGAACATACAGAGGCGCTCGCCAGACCCTGCACCATGTACAGACACCTGCCCCACATCAGTACAAATTTTATAACAATGCAGCTAATGCAGTCACAGTATAAGCAGTGTTTAGGTGATACAGTCACAGTATAAAGCAGTGTTCAGGTGATACAGTACAGTATAAGCAGTGTTTAGGTGATACAGTCACAGTATAAGCAGTGTTTAGGTGATACAGTCACAGTTTAAGCAGTGTTTAGGTGATACAGTCACAGTTTAAGCAGTGTTTAGGTGATACAGTCACAGTTTAAGCAGTGTTAGGTGATACAGTCACAGTTTAAGCAGTGTTTGGTGATACAGTCACAGTTTAAGCAGTGTTTGGGTGATACAGTCACAGTATAAGCAGTGTTTGGGTGATACAGTCACAGTATAAGCAGTGTTTAGGTGATACAGTCACAGTATAAGCAGTGTTTGGGTGATACAGTCACAGTATAAGCAGTGTTTGGGTGATACAGTCACAGTATAAGCAGTGTTTGGGTGATACAGTCACAGTATAAGCAGTGTTTGGGTGATACAGTCACAGTATGAGCAGTGTTTAGGTGATACAGTCACAGTATGAGCAGTGTTTGGGTGATACAGTCACAGTATAAGCAGTGTTTAGGTGAAACAGTCACAGTATAGCAGTGTATAGGTGATACAGTCACAGTATAAGCAGTGTTTGGGTGATACAGTCACGGTATAAGCAGTGTTTAGGTGATACAGTCACAGTATGAGCAGTGTTTAGGTGATACAGTCACAGTATGAGCAGTGTTTAGCTGATACAGTCACAGTATAAGCAGTGTTTGGGTGATACAGTCACAGTATAAGCAGTGTTTGGGTGATGATACAGTCACAGTATAAGCAGTGTTTAGGTGATACAGTCACAGTATAAGCAGTGTTTAGGTGATACAGTCACAGTATAAGCAGTGTTTAGGTGATACAGTCACAGTATAAGCAGTGTTTAGGTGATACAGTCACAGTATGAGCAGTGTGAATGGCTGTAAACATCTTGGGGAAATATATAAAGCTATTTAACCCCTTAGCTTTCTAATGATGTACTGATAACTGAATTGATGGCTGGTTTTCTTTAA